>CALYDF020002815.1:0-31718 GCA_944474145.2 Dicrocoelium dendriticum | reverse complement strand
GTGTTTCTAGTGTGGGAAACGGCCTCCATTTCCAGAACGAAAGGGACCACCAAACTTCCCGATCGCTGCGAAGACTTCGTTTGAGTTGTCTGCTGATAGTACGGCGAACTTCATTCTGGTCTGCGTTTACTGAGATAGTTCTGCTCCGGTCGACCATTGCCAGGGAACGCACCAATATCCAACCCTTCAAAGGGTGACGAGACAACACCCAGTCTGATTGACCTGAAGGTAACATTGCTTGATACAAGAACTTTTATTGGTGTTCAATATCAGTGAGTGGGACGCAGGCTAGTGTGCTCATCAGTGATGGCTGATAATCTAGCTTAGCCGACTGATAATAACGGAAGCGACGACTTTAGTCATGCCTCGATGTGGCGATTCAGCAGTTGCAGTAATGCATGACCGGCAAAATAGGACAAAAGCCATATGAATGCACATGAGGATATTTGAGTATGCTCCTCGTAGCCACCACACAACCAGAAAAGTCCTGGCCTATCATCTCATCCTATGGGTCCTCATCAGCAGCGCCCCCAACCAATTCTACTGGGACCGAACCCATGTCTACTTTTGAGATCTAGTGATGGGTGCTGGCGTCAGAACACCGCATCGCATCGAATGAGTAATTTCTAACGCAGTAGTTCAACCAGCTCTCCCTTGGCGTCATGCTTCGGTTAGCCCTCGCAGAGTGAAAACAAAGTTTGAGCAGCGATCAAAAAGGCATTGTTGCAACATATTTGCTCTTCTATCCCACTGTAGCTCATTTCGGTGGTTGATCCTTGTTACCCGTCGTGTTGGTGTTCATTGACCTGTACGTACTGTTTGCTCACTTAGTCCAGTCCAAACCTACCTCGTCTGGGACCGAATTGGGCTTCGTTCATGATATGCCGAGCCAAATGTGCACTGGCCATTCAAACTATGTGTGCGCAGCGCCGATGGCACATCCGCGCCGTTCTCCCAGTTGTCTGACCACCGTATTGCCTACTTAGGTTTGTCGACGCATGCGTGCCCGGGACGAGTCAGTCGATCTCGTGTCTAGGGCCATGTAATGCTTCGTTCACCAACGTTGTCTAATCTAGTGGACATTTGTCTCATTCTCCCACCAGAAGGTATTGAAATATATAACAATTCCCCAATTCTGCTTTTTAAGGTCAGGTTTAATGCAATGATGACACGATTAAGCGAGCAGCAACATTAGGAATTTCATCTTTCAAGGTTAAGTGTATGTGACATGAGGACTGCTGATGTTGAAGCTGTCGAAGGTACTTAAGGCTACGGCTTATTGTTTAGTTGCCTCGTCTTCTGAATACACGTCTCCTGTAAGTTGGATGTTACTTTGCCTTGGTGCACTATACACGCTTAAATGCTAGGTTGTCACCCGTTGCCAAGTGGAACAGTGAGTGGGCCTACCTAAACGGTCCATTTACTTGCTGGCCCGCGCAGTTCAACTTCAGATGCTTCCACAACTACTGAGGTGCAACACGTACCAGTGAGTACAGTCGCGACGAGATTGGGTCTTAAAGTGGTGCGACGGCCTGCGTTTCTCTTCGACTCATTGAGGTATATTGGCTCCTATAAGGTTGGTCAATAATTAGATGTCAATAATCCCGTTCTCCTGGTTTTCCAGCTCTGGGTTTGAAAGTGAGACGGCGTTCATTTCTATAAAACCAAATCATTGCCACCTCCACACTGCCTCGTGGGTTGGCTTTGAGCCAAAGACTGTGATTTAACTCCCTTAGAGTCCATCTGTCTAGGTCTGGACGTCTTGGCAGTACCTCAGCCCACAAACGACCATGACAATTCCCTCAAAATTCAACTACATCCTGGATCGGCCATCGCGCAGATTATCAAGAGTTACCTTATCTGCTGTATAAAGCAGGGCAGATAAGCGAAAACATGCTAGTCCTGGCGCCCCCTTCTTCTTTTCCACCTTGCATCTCTTAATTCTGTCCCAACCCCCATTGCTAACCTACTTCCTTAATTTCCAGCTTATTCGACTGCAGTCGGAATGTCGCTGGAGTAGAACCATTTGCATTTACCCGCACCACTCACTATAGGCTTATGGGTAATGGCCCCTTATAAGGCCACGCTGACCCATTTCGTTGGCGGCGTTCAACGTTCGCACCCTATGACAACTAGGCCAACAGGATGCATTCGCAAGCATTTTAGGCACTGTGGGTGTTGACGTGCGTTCTGTGGCACAGTGTAGAGGGCGGCGATCCGCCCTCGGCGGCATGTGACAGTAGCGGCATTTATACTACGGAAGCTGGTTCAATACCAAGTGTAAATTCCACGAAATCACCTCCTTCATTGAAGTGGTAAAATGAAGGGCGATAATCGTATTGTGATCAAAGCTGAAATTGACAATACAAAAGTTGATCTCCGAGAAACAGTAAGTGATATGGGAAGCATGGATGCGGTGGGAAAAATTTGTAATGCTGATGCAGAAACATCTGATGCTGATGCAATAAAATCCAACTTACAGGAGAGGTGTATTCAGAAGACGAGGCAACTAAACAATAAGCCGTAGCCTTAAGTACCTTCGACAGCTTCGCCATCAGAAGTCCTCACATCACATATACTTGATCTTAAAAGACAATTCCTAATGCTGTTGATCGCTTAATCGTGTCATCGTTGCATTAAACCTGACCTTAAAAAGCAGAATTGGAAAATTGTGTAAATATCACTACCTTTGCAGAGTACTTTATCTCTGGTGGGAGAATGAGACAAATGTCCACTAGATTAGACAATCGTTGGTGAACGAAGCATTACATGGCCCTAGACATGAGACGTGCTGACTCGTCCCGGGCACGCGCGCGTCCACAAACCTAAGTAGGCAATACGGTGGTCAGACAACTGGGAGAACGGCGCGGATGTGCGATCGGCGCTGCGCACACATAGTTTGAATGGCCAGTGCACATTTGGCTCGGCATATCATGAACGAAGCCCAACTCGGTCCCAGACGAGGTAGGTTTGGACTGGACTAAGTGAGCAAACAGTACGTACAGGCCAATGAACACCAACACGACGGGTAACAAGGATCAACCACCGAAATGAGCTACGGTGGGATAGAAGAGCAAATATGTTGCAACAATGCCTTTTTGATCGCTGCTCAAACTTTGTTTTCACTCTGCGAGGGCTAACCGAAGCATGACGCCAAGGGAGAGCTGGTTGAACTACTGCGTTAGAAATTACTCATTCGATGCGATGCGGTGGCCTGACGCCAGCACCCATCACTAGATCTCAAAAGTAGACATGGGTTCGGTCCCAGTAGAATTGGTTGGGAGCGCTGCTGATGAGGCCCAACAGGATGAGATGATAGGCCAGGACTTTTCTGGTTGTGTGGTGGCTACGAGGAGCATACTCAAATATCCTTATGTTCATTCATATGGCTTTTGTCCTATTTTGCCGGTCATGCATTACTGCAACTGCTGAATCGCCACATCGAGGCATGAATAAAGTGGTCGCATACGTTATTATCAGTCGGCTAAGCTAGATTATCAGCTATCACTAGTCAGCACATTAGCCTGCGTCCCGCCCACTGATATTGAACAGCAGTGAAAGTTATTGCATCAAGCAATGTTACCTTCAGGTCAATCAGACTGGGTGTTGTCTCGTCACCCTTTGAAGGGTTGGATATTGGTGCGTTCTCTGGCAATGTTCGACCGCAGCAGAACTATCTCAGTAAACGCAGACCAGAATGAAGTTCGCCGTACTATCAGCAGACAACTCAAACGAAGTCTTCGCAGCGATCGGGAAGTTTGGTGGTTCCTTTCGTTCTGGAAATGGAGGCCGTTTCCCACACTAGAAACACCAGCAAACCGTTTCAGCTCATTCGATCCACTGGACAAAGGAGGTCATCTGTGAGGCGGACGGGTCACAAATCACTAGTTTGCAGAGACGCATAGACAGATGATCTTAGTAATTCCAGTCTCTCTTCAGTTTTTCTACTCATTTCACCTTTACACTGAGCACACTCAGTTTCAGTTGACCGTTTTGCTTCTTCAGATTAGCGGGAAATTGTTTGCTTTTAAAGTGGATGAATCAATGACGCTCTACGCTGAGGTGGAAATTAACATGGTTTGTGGATTCCGCGGAAAGGGACCTATGGACAGATAAGAATTGTTTACTGTCGATAAATCAAGGAATGTTTTTTGTCATTGACAGTTTGACTGACCATATGCTGTAGATTTCAACAAACGTATGACCTTGCGAATCCATATACTTTTCGTACACCGTTAAATCTGCTTGTTGTTAACCATGGTTTTTCACCTAGGGAAGTTGAGGAAGATATTGTGAAAGAGCAATTGCTTTTCGAATGGAAGAAATTGCAGTATTTTGTGAATGATTCGGGAAACGACAAAATAAATGGATGTTTTGAGCCTTTGAAATTCATACAACAATATCAGTTTTCGAATCTGCTGCGCATCTTTCATGCTCGAACCATTAGCACAGCCAGGTGTGCGAGAGCATTCTCGGAATTCAAACTTTTATTGAACTACCATTAATCTTCAATAATCCAAACAAGTCTGATGGATTGGCAATTCTCCCTATAGAGAGGGAATTCACTAATGGACTGAACGTTGAATGGAAAAACCCCCTTGATCGATCAGAAATCTGTGTAAGCGAACATTTGTTTTCGGCAATTCTTCATCAGGCTTGTACAATTACATGAAATGCAAACATTTTGTATACAGACCCAAAGGGTCGTCAGTTAACCAAATTGATCTTAGTGCGCTGTGACACACTTTCGGTTACGTTACAGTTGTATTCCACACTCAGGAATACCTTCCCAGCGGCGAGGTTGCAAATCCGATTTACCAGCAGTCCAATGGTGAGACTAAACCTCAAGGATAAGCTGCCTGTCCACACCAAATCAATGTGTGTATACTCATTTACCTGTTCCTGTGGGACAGGATACGTTGGTCGTACGACAAGACGCTTATCCGAAAGGGTGAAGGAACACCACCCGGCCTGGCTCGGAAATGGAGGCCGAAAGGTCACCAACTCTGCCATCGCCACACATCTTGCGGATACGGGTCACGCCACCAAGTCGGCTGACTCGTTCAAAGTAATCTATCAGGCCCCAGAAAATCGATCAAGGTATTTCCGTAAGCGGATATTAGACGCCGCAGAAGCCATTGCCATTCGGTTGTACGAACCAGCACTGTGTACACAGAAACGGTTCACTCACGCGTTGAGCCTACCTTGGCCAGGACGGACTGCAGTTGACCTGTACGCACGTACGACTACAACTGTAACGTAACCGAAGGTGTGTCACAGCGCACTAAGATCAATTTGGTTAACTGACGACCCTTTGGGTCTGTATACAAAATGTTTGCATTTCATGTAATTGTACAAGCCTGATGAAGAATTGCCGAAAACATATGTTCGCTTACACGGACTGAACATTATTTGTGTTCTCAATACTATTGCCTCAAGTTATGCACGAAAAATGCATCTGTAACATTTTGCACACGAGTATTGTAACAATACCAGTACCTGCATTTACTGCAGTATTCTAAATTCGAGATCTGTTGTTGTATGAATTCAACTATATAAGGTTTGTTCGTATTTGTGTGGGTTTACGGATTCACAACTGCCAAGGGGTGCGGCTATATTGCTTCCGCATCGGGTGGTAAATATAGTTGCTACGCCACCACGTGTGTTTATGTCCGAAAGTATGATCAGTGACCCGAATGGGGTAGTTGAATTAGCTGCGCCCTTCTTGTCATCTCGCTATTGGTTGACAGCATCCGGAGACGCTGGTGCGGCAGCCTCTGGCCTAGATGGAGTGGGTATCATACTCAGCTCCAAGGCTGGGCCATCGTTGGTTGGTTGGATTGCGATGAACATCCGTTTGTGTGCAACCCGTTTGACGACATCAAATAGGGTTGCTTCACGAAGTAGTACAATAAGCTGTTTGTTCATGATTTCTGCTTATGCTCCCACCGACTGCAGTTCTGATGCTGTCAAGGACACATTCTATCATGAACTGAACGCTCTACTACGCGGTGCTACTAGTTCAGATGTCATAGTACTTGCATGGGATATGAACGCACAAGTAGGTCGCTTGGGCTCTTCAGAAGTTCAGCTAGATGGTAATTGTGGGCTTTACTCCGACCGTACGGGCAACGGCCGTCGTCTTTTGTAACTGTGTGCGCCGCACCAGTTGTTTCTGAGTACCACCGCTTTTAGACACAGTTGACGCCGAAGTGCCGCTTGGCGTCATCTTGTAGCTGGTCAGCGATGGACCCGTCTAGATCATCTTGCGATAAGTTACAGGTGGCGTGGTTCTGTCTTGGATTGCCATTCGTTCTGGAGTAGCTGCGTCGATTCTGATCATGCCTTGGTACCTTGTCAAGTTTTCATGAATTTTACCTGGAGGAGCATCATGCATCTCCTCTGATTGGCAACTGAGAAATCGTCTCAGCACTCGGTCAGGCAAGCTTATCAAGATGCAATGCATACCGAACTTTCTCTCTCTCTCTCTCAGTTCTTATTGACCTCAGACTACTGTGGAATAGGACCTCAACCGCCCTGCACTATGCGGGAGCCTTTGCTTGCGGCACTTTCAATCGTCACCGCACCAGTCATTGGATATGTAAGAGATCTGTGAACCTATTGGAATCCAGAAGGCACCTCCCGGCTGGCTCTGATCATAATGTGGCCAGACGGACGAGAACTAAAGCGCAGCCTACGTGTTGATAAGCAAGTATTGTGGACCAGTGGATCCCAAGAAATGGAGTAGGCAGGGGCAGTGGGTAATTATCGCAAGTCAAAGCAGTTAGTTTCCTTTGATAATTTGAATAACACATAAAGAACGTGAACAATAGTAGATGTGTGCATTTCGTATCATATCGTCCACACCACTATGATAACAGAAAAAATCAAGGTAATGAGCAAAGGGTGTCCCTTGTCTAATCACGTGCATCAGACTGAATGGCGGCTGTAGAATTAAGACCACGGCAACTGATGATTAACCACCATTTGTTTTTGCACATATAAGGCTGATCTCCTTCGGTTTATCACTACGGCCTCGGTGGTTCGCAAGAACCGCGAACTAGGATGACGCAATAGAATACGGAACGCCGAGAAATGGTTAACTTGATGATGTGACTCTTAAATGTGCCTCCCTATTGATGACGCTGGTGGCTTCCTTGAACTCGGAGTACTAGCATCAGGTTGCTTGACATCATCTTGAACCCAGTTTGACAGATTTTCTCTCACTCTGGAATGCAAAACCCTCTTTGTTCTGCCTATGTAACTGACTCTGCAGTCACATACAGCTTGGTATATGCAATAGGATTTGGGACCGATGGATTCCTCTTCCTTGACTTAAAGAAACAACCGCTTCTGGGTTCTACAAATTACGACAGCGTAAGCTACGTAGTAGGTTCTCTGAATGACAGAGACTAAAAGTTAGTTTGCCCTCATTGTGGTGGCGTTGCCCTTAAATGGAAGTTCAATGTAAACCATTTTCTTGGATGATGCCAACACCGTTTTTTCCGACTGCTTGACCTGACTGTGTTTCTCGAGGAAGCGTTTTGGGGTAACCGTTTTCCATAAGTGGCCTGTTAACAGTCTCCATCTCTTTACTCAGATAATCACTTTACCAAATTCGCCTTGCACGGGAAACCAGTATCTTCACCAGCGCACACTTGTTACCCTTTGTTAGGAAAGTCGTAAAGTGCAGATATTGTCGGCTTTCGGTATAGAGGCACCCTTTGGTTATTATTTTGATTACTTCTTGTTTTCATTTTGGTACTGACGAGGTGATAAGAAATACGCAAAACTACCCTTGCTCATCTTCTTTCTGTGTTACTCAAAATTATCGCAAGCTCTTCCAGTTGATCCGCACCACTGGTCCTAGAAATCCAGGTGCCAACGAGACAGTCAGAGACTGCGCGCAATAAGGTGCGCCATATAGCTTGTTGGGCGGAACACTTTCTTTAGCACTTCAGTTGGTCCCCCTACTTTCAGACCGCTTCCAGCTCAGGTGGTGCAGGCTGGGCCATAGTCGGTTAGTTTAAAGGCTCCATCAGAGGCTGAAGTCTGAAAAGCGATTACATCCCTTAATCGTTTTCGTGCTGTTGGGCCGAATACGCTCCCACCCGAACTATTTAAGGATAGTGGTGAGGTCCTCTGCAAAGCATTGACCTCCAAGTTCGAACAGGTCTGGAAGGAAGAGGACATCCCAGCTAACTGGAGTGAATCAATCATAGTGACGATATAAAAAAGGGCAGTCACACCCACTGTGCTAACCACTGGGGTATTAGCTCAACACCCGTAGTGCCAAAACTAGTAGCCTCGATTCTCGTTCGTCGCCTCAGCGCGGAACGGAAATCCCGCATTAGGGAATAGCAGGCAGGTTTCCGCCTGTTGCGGGGCCGTATAGACCATATATTCACTCTGCATTGCGTGTTAGAGCATCATTTTCATCATCAATACACATCGACCGAGGGTGAGAAACACACTACAGCTAATGTTCCGAAACACAAAAAGCTAGGTGATTAAAAATTAGAGACTGCAAATGCTAACATACTGACGCAATCATATTAAGTATTGAGTTGAGGTCGTTGTTGGAGGAGGAAGCTAAAGGAGTGAGGAGGGACCAAGAGACTCACAACATAAACGCCATTCAAGTTGTCCGTTATGGGCCAGGTTTCGTAACGGTACAGTAGGATTGAACGGACGGTTGCATTGTAAACTCTGCTTTACAAAGAAAAATGGTAATGCCTCTTTCGAAATGTAGGTTGTCCAGCTAGGCAATAGCCCATCAAACTTTTGCTATTCACTTCTTGGTTACATCTTCGATCCCACGGAAACTACCATACTTGTCATGGTAGTGGAATTTCTGAACAAGTTTAGCTCTTCACCACCAGGGATCAGTGTAATGGTGGATCCCTGCCAGACGCACTTTGCATATCGTGGGTGCAAAACGTGGCCCGAAATGGCTGAAGGTCAGTGCTGCTTGACAGGTTTGGCAGCGGTCACAGATTAGGGTAATATCATCGGCATAACCCAAATCAAGAAGTCGCTTACCTGGGAACAGCTCCACATGTCCCTGATTTTGTCAATGGCGGAATTGAAGAGGAAGGGTTACACGGAGCAACTTTGTCTTACATCGCTTCAAATAATGTAGGGCGGCGTAAGTATACCGTACACCCTCATTCTGCGTAAAATGTTCGTGTAGAGCACTTTTATGACATTTGCATATTTCTTGAGCACACCTTTCCTTAGTAGACAGTCCCAAAGGTCGCATTGATTCACCCAATCGAAGACACCTTTAATGTCGAGGATCACGACTACGGTGGATCTGTAATAAACCTAACGGTGCTCCAACAACTGACATGATGGGGTGTTAGAGCATTGCCACATGAACCTACTATCGACAATAGATGTGTTTCTGGACTCAGTCGATCCATGCACTCTACTCGGAATACCTGAGTGAAAGAGGTTCCCATGAGATATGCAAACATTTTATGCGCCTTGTACTCGAATAAGCCGCGTCAGTTTCTACGGTGCCCTGTCGGATATGTTTCCGACAACAAGTAGTCTTCGTCTGGATTACCCGAATTCCCCATTTTTGTTCATCATGGAGCGTTCCCTTGCGAAGTATCACCATACAGGCATTTGGATGCTGCCCGGTGAAAAGCTGGTTGATTTTGATTATTCGGACGATATTGTTTTGCGGTTTGGCAACCTACGCTACACTGATGCTTGCTAAGGAATTGGGTCCCGGAAAACTACAGTATCATCCTGCACGCACTCCACCTCCACATCTCTGGCAAAGTGAAGGTCTATAGCAAGTTTTCTAAGTCCTTCGCTGTCAATTGCGGTGTACGACAGGGCTGCCCTACGTCCCAGTTTCTCTTTAATTTTTTGTTTAAAGATGTTCTCTCGTGAGCTCTAGACAATTACCAATATTTTGGTCTGCAGCTACTATCCGACAAGCGGACGACTGACTTAGATTATGTCGATAACATCGCTTTACCTGGGGACGGCTCAAAAGATTGTGTAAACCATTCCAAACCGTTTGGTGATTGAGGCATCTGAGTAAGGAATGTGCACTGCTCCATCGAGATGCAAAGTGCAGCCCTAGGATTGGCACTTGCTCATTCACATGCCCACTCTTGAAAGTGCGTAGCTTGAACACATTGATAGCATTGTATACCTGGGCATCTGTGTGTTTTCTGTTGGCGTTATCAGCAAGAAAATTCCTCTCTGCATCACCAAAGCCTGGTTGCGTTTGTCAACTTGCAACAATTGCGCTGCCATCAGGATGTCTCCCCCTTGGTAAACTGTCGAGTTTACAATGCCACCGTTCGTGCGGTGTTATTGCATGGCAGGGAGTCATGGCCAGTTCTCTGGCTCTCGACAACAGGTGCTTGAAAAGGATTGCTCATGTGTGGTGGAAACAACTTCTCTGCAAGGATGAAGTCAGACGTTTTGTCTTAGGGAATGCGAGTATTCCCTTCAACAGCGTGGTTTTGCTGCGCCAGTTAAGATGACTCGGTCACGTCCTGCATATAACATCTGAGCGTTCGCCCCGTTGCGCTCTTTTCGCTCGTGCAAGATTAGGCTGGAAGTGGTCAAGTAGCGATGAGCCGTTCACCTGGCGATGGCAAATGAAATCGTTGACTTTACGTCTTGCTGACGTTGGACACACACTTCTGTCTGGTTGTGGACCAGAGGACGAGGAATGCCGATGGCTGGAACCAATTCAGGACATGATGTGCAGTCGAAACCACTGGAAGATCTGTGTAGATGCGGATGCCTAACAATTATGTTGTGTCGCCAGCGACGCCTTCGCCCCACGGCCGTAAGAAGAGAACTCCATAGACGTGCCGAGAGACTTTTATGCATTGAATTATTTATGCTTAACCAGCTTGGGGATTGGCTGAAGGAAAACTACCAAGAGACATTCAAGCCAACCGCATCGCTGAAAACATGCAAACAGATTGAAACCAATGGTGACTGATCAATAAAGGAACCAATAAGGGGCATGCAACGAACCAGAAGATATGGCGTTAGCAGCCAAGTGGAACTGCGATCCGAGGGCCGTAACAATGACCACAGTCAGCCAATGAAATTGGCGGAATGATGCTTTTCAGCAACTCTTAGTAGCATCGAGAGCGGAGGGAAACAAATCGGCATGTTTCCCAAAAAATGTATGTTCAATAAGTCTCTTCCTAACCAATTGAATAAAAAAATGGCATGTGCAAAATAACTAAAATTGTTCCATTATTTTCGGCGCAATGGCCGATGTGTGTTGCTCATTGTCAGCTACTATACCACGATGATAATGTGATAGTTAAACCGGTCTTCTTCCTCTGATTTCCATGTCTTTGTTTGGATCTATGTCTATTCGTCAGA
Source organism: Dicrocoelium dendriticum (assembly GCA_944474145.2). Taxonomy (NCBI): domain Eukaryota; kingdom Metazoa; phylum Platyhelminthes; class Trematoda; order Plagiorchiida; family Dicrocoeliidae; genus Dicrocoelium; species Dicrocoelium dendriticum. The sequence continues at coordinate 20,342 of CALYDF020002815.1, read as the reverse complement.
CTATTGCTAATACATACACATAATCATCGACATAGTGAACTACTGTTGTCTTCTGTTCCTACCGACCCTGCACCTGACACGATACAACTGCAGCTGGTTCAGGTTAAGTCGATTTCTCAAATCAGAAGACAAGGATCTTGACAGAAATGACCACTGATAGTCGAGAGACAGAGCGTTACACACTAGTAAAAATTCTCTGGTTATACGGCTGAGCTTGCAGCCACGCTGAACGTTTCCTTGTTGCTAGAAACTGCTATAGCCTGTCATCTGCTTCCATTGGGTGGCTGTGGCTCCAGGCAAACCAACTTCAAGCGAGTTGATTCAAATTGCTGGCGTGATACAATCATGCATTACAATTGACCTATTCGTATGTGTGGTCTCCCTTGGTCCATGATTAAGATACATGGTTGCTTCTTCCATACTCCCTGTTGACGGTCATATTCGTTTTTGCAGGAGCCGCGTTCCCGACCAATCGGTTGGATTGTAAGCTCAACTGGAGCTAGTTACTAATGTACCGACCAGTGGCGAAGTCGTTCTGTCATATAGCTTGTAATCCCTGGGCGACCGGTTCGACCTCATGTCTATTCTAATTTGCACGCGAGCGCTGATGGCCACTTGACATGTAAGCTTCGGTACAAAGTTCCGCAGTACTGTTGATCGTTAGGGTGCAGTCAATCTCATATGCATAGTCCCATCGAGACAATCCTGGATCTTAACCTACTTTGATGATTCGCGTGCGTTTGCAATCCAGTGAGCTATGTTGGTTGGTGCTTTTTGCACCTCCAGAGCCACGCATACCATTGGTCATTAGTTAGAGGCCAGACAAACTCAGCCTCCTGGTCCTCCAGGTTGGGGGTTGGAATGAGGGTGGCTCCTTATTCCTTTACACGTACTCTTTGTAGCACAGTGCTGAAACTCCGCTGCCATTCGGTCAATTTTTTGAACTAAAAGCTTTGTTTAAGGACCCTAATCGTTCTCCTGTCTAGGTCGGCGCAACCTGACAGCATTCTACACACGCAACACAATACAACGACTCTGTTCGAACAATTTCTTGATGATATGCCCTCCAGAGAGGATAATCTATGGTGCCGTATCTGCTGCATCGAGTAGGGTGGATAGGAGTTAGGATGCTACTGCTCATCCCTATCGTCCCATTACAACTTCACTTTCATCTTACTGTTTTCAACTGCACATCTCTCTCTCTCTCCTATCTTGCTTCAATAAACCTTTGTTTCTTTTAGTTCGTCGCAATCAGCTGACAATTCAGTTAAATCAACTACCAATCCAGGAAAGCACTAGATGGTCGTTTTCCTCTATTGGGGCTTGTCAGTGGTGCGCATCCTTCGGTCCTGTTCCTAGGATCGAACGCATGACTACTGGTGGCTTACGTCAACCAGCCCGCTGCTTATGCCAATGAGCCATGGGGGACGCTAGCCGAACATCCTGAATTGTTAGCTAACTGCAATATGCAGATGAGAGCGGTTGGCCTTCCCGCATCAGGGGATCCCGGTTACGGCAGCTGTGAATCGACATGGCATATTTTATGAAATCCGTAAGCGCGCTTTGTATTACTTATTAGTAGAAGGATTTTGGCGAGCTCTTTTGTGTTCGTCGCAATCAGCCGATAATGCTATTTTCACTGCCCTAGTCTTCGACTTGTCTCTACATCCCAGGCTTTGTGGTCTTGACCAGTTCGTGCAACAGCACCCGCTACCACACACACACACCATTGTTCAATGCAAGCGTGCACAGACATTTTGCGCACCTACACGAGCGCATGGCTGAAGTCCAAGTAGCAAGGCATCAACTAACACCCACATGTGATTGCAATCACAAGGCGTTGCTCCGGTCCACTTGACAAGCCCATGTTCAATCGAACGGACACTGTCATTTTATCAGTTTTTCTCTGGACTCTTCGATCATCACGCAACACTAGCTTGCCTAAATATGCGCACTCCGCGTTACACATTGGCTAACAAGCAGTACTTGCTCGAACACTATGCCATTTCCCAATGACTTGCATCCACAATGCAATCGCTTTCGATGTACTCATGAGTAGGGGATTTTAATGTAATCGCTTTCATCTTTAGGACAGCAGCTTTCCTTAGTAGCACAACAAAATTGCAACCACTTTACTTACATCCAGGATCGCATTGAGTGGTCAACCGCTATTAGCCAATAGCATCCGGACGATATGCTAATTTGGCCGTTTCACCTAGACCCGTTTGTAGGACAGAGTAATTGCGCTTTAGAGAGAGGGTGGTAGGAAAACTTGGTTACAATGAAGCTAGGCCCACTCAAAGTAAGTCACCCTCGTGGTCAAATTCAAATGGGTTTTAGTTGATGCCTTGCTACTTGGACCTCAGCCATCCACGCAGTGTCTGTGCACGCATGCGTTGAAAAATGGTGTGTGTGGTAGCGGGTGCTGATGCACGAACTGGTTCAGACCACAAAGCCTGGGATGTAGAGACAAGTCGAAGTCAAGCCTAAGGCATTGAACATGTTCGGAACACGCGTCAGATTTGGAGTGAGCAGGGGGCGTGATCAAGCGCGTTGCGAACGTAGTCAGAACGTTCTCGCGAAGGTGCCTGTAGTGAGCGATACAGGTGTCCGTTTGAGGCGAGGAGACATGAGAGGAAGGGAAGACCAAAGGGAACATTTTTGCCTTTGTATTCCAAAATGCTCTTTGTAGGGGGTACCTCATTTTGTTGCCACCTCAGGCTATTTCGACCGGACTGTCCCTCACTTAGCGCTGCATTGCAAGCTACAGTTTAATCTGAGTCGTCAATTATTGTGTCGCCACTAATGCCTTCACCCCACGACCGCAAGAAGAAGTCCAAAGACGAGCCGGAAAGAGACTTGTATACATGAAATCACATTTGCTTATATAGTTTTGAAGGCAAAATGAAGGGAAGCTACTAAATTACACTTGAGCCAACCAACAGAAGGAAAACGTCAAATGCAACGGGCGAATAAGCAACCGTGTAATCAAGAGCGAATCGCATATGTCCTTAAAAATAGCATCATGGGACCCCAAGCGTAAAGCGAACATCCATTTACAGTGACGGGCACTGGCCAATCAGAATAACGAAATGTAGCGTTTAAACAAATGTCACGAAACAAAGGAGAATAAGAAATGCAGACCCAATAATTAAAAGCGAGTAAAAGCATTGTGTGACAACTAAATATTCCTTTAACATAACCAAGTAGAAAAGTGATGTGGAGAAAAACCAATGGAATGTGTTCTTGCAAATAGCACTGCTGAAGATGACACGGAGATGAGCGTCCATTAACAATGACGTGTGTGTACCAATCGGGCTAACACAGTGGAGCGTTTAAACAACAGTGAAGACGTAGAAAATAGGAAGAATAAAGAATAGCTATTAGACTTGTTCAAAAATGAATGTCATAGCCATTCTCCTAATATCAATAACCCATGGAACGGAACGATATCTAGCGCGGCGAAATGTCTACAATGTGCCCTAACTAACTTTTAATTTAGTCAAGTAAATATCACATTGGGGACGACTCTTCAATTGTAGTCAAATTCTTATAATTAACTTTCGTGAACCTGACCGGGAATATTTTCGGAATTTTGCACTAAAATTGCGGATGCAGTGAGGCATAACATTTGCAGCAAACTGCAATTCAAAGTGTACAATACAAGAACGTGCTTTCTGCCCATCACTCAAGTAAGTGCTGACGCGTGGTGATGATAACTTTCCTGGAGTCCACAAGGGAATGGGATACATACGGTAAGATAGAGAGATGTGATGACGCGTTGTGCGAGAAAAACCCTAAATTTAGAGTGGGTCGACGAACAGGAGAGGGCTTCAGAAAAATCAGCGTGAAGAGGGTGAAAAAGGTCATTTACAACCTTTGCTGCAACGTTGTCACATGCTCCAAAATGCTTAGTAACGATGGACTCAACCAGAGACTCTCTGGGCAATCCACTACAGTTGGAAATAAACTTAATGAAACGCACACTCAATTTGAAGTGTTTTTGTATAGGACCAGTAAATATAGCAAAAGAATTCATAAACCAAAGAGCAGGACACTGAAAACATGTGGAGTCTCAGGGCTTGGGATGATAACTCTCGCACCTCATGGTACGTTTCGTCAACGTGTGTTGACCAAGACAGATTACGAGATACATACATGCCAAGGTACTTAACAGTGAATGAACTGGGTATGTTGTGATCGTGGGGTAGAAGATAGTCGTTTCCAACCATTTGGCCCCCATACGAATCACACAGGTCGAATCCGATCGAGAAAGAACAGCTTCCGGTTGAAATGACGTATTCACGAAGTCAAGGCTGGATAAGGTATCTGATGGATGTTTGATTTCAGCCTTGCAAATTCCCTACAAATGTGAGGTTAGACCGTCAGCTCCATTATTTTACTCGTCATTCAACAAGTACGCACACGCCGAACTAGAGTCTGTTGTATTCACAAGCGTGTGATCAAACGGCTCCTGTATTGCCAGAAGTCATGCCACCGAACAAAAAGGGCGTATTCGTGAACCGGACACAGCACGGGCCGACGTGTGAAGAACGCACACCAATACCATACAAACCACAATGGTATGTGCGTTTGATTTTCTAGGCCTAAACGTGTTTATAGTGCGAAAAAGAAACACGTATGAATGTTCCTGTAACACAATTAACACAGTGGTCTGAGTATACAAAGCGGTTGTTCTGATACAAATCACACCGATGCTTGTGGACGAATTACGCACTTACCTACGTGAATAAATCTGCTTGTTTCCTTTCTATATGCACTTCTCTTTGAACTACATGTGATTCTGTGTTTCGGCACAAGTTAAAAGATTCATGGCAATTCCATGGCGCCAACCCTATCTGGTTTTCAGACAATGTAATTTCTTCGGATTAGACTAATCTTAGCCTGACAATTTCCTTTGCTGAAATTCTTATGTCTGTGGTTGTATAGGTATTCTGTCTGGCGTCGATTTGCGAAAGTTTCACGAATTTTAACCGTCTTGGCCTTGGATCGATTTCGCTTTCAATCCGTTACAAGAATTGAACACCCGGTGCGTGTAACAATTCGTTGGTATTGGGCGTTGCATTACGCATGCAATCGTTTGAGAAATGGCATAGATCCCTACCGATCGATTTCTGCTGTTTATCCGAAACCCACCTATGTGCATATCTTGCGATTCCCCACATGCGACGCTAGCGGCACCTTCTCATTACCTTTATCCGGAGATGACACAGTCCAAACGCTGGTCAGACCGTAGTGGGTACAGTTTTAAGCCCTCGGACTGTAGCTACCCTTGTGGATTGCATCCCAGTGAACAACCTAATGTGTGCTGCCAGATTGGCTGATTCGTTCAAAGCTTCGCAGTCGCGCGGGGACAAACAGTGCTTGTTTGTCATTGTGGCCTACGCGCCCACAAATTTTGGCGCTGGTTCAGGGAAAGACTATTTCTACCGCTAATTGAAAGCACTCCTTTGTTACGGATAAGTAGGGATACACCGGTGCTGGCTGGTGATTTGAACGCCCAAGTCGGCAAACTGTCCACTGCTGACCTTCATCTGGGCGTTTAATATAGTGTAGTTCTTCGTAATTGTAATTGTGGGTGGTTACTACATCTGTGTTGAGATACTCGTCTCTTTCTTGCACCCACTAACTTCCGACAGAACACCAGCCGTGGACGCAACTCAATCCGACCGCGGTCACTTACCGCTGGAGAGGATGTGTTCGCAAGTGTCGCTCGATTTGGAGCAAGATCATGGACTCCCATCACCCACCAGTATGTGCTGACCTGCGGGTGCGTTATGGCGGACGTCCGCAACGACACTGTGAGCGCATAGATACGTTCCAGCAGGTGAAGCCAGATGTTCTGAACGCGTATCCAAGTACGCTGGCATTCGTGTTGAGTAAGCTCCCTCTGAACACAGTCGAAGGCCACTGCTCACATATTCACCAGATGTTATTAGCAGCAGGCATGTCTTCATGTGGGAAATCAAATTGCCCAACTGGACGTCGGGTCTCTACGAAGTCGCTGGAACTTATGGATGCTCGCCAACGTGTTCCGGCTAGAAGCGAACACGATGAGACTCGCAAACATCTCAGTGCTAACCTGTAGTGAGACCGGGAAGCCTGCTGGTCTCATCATCTGTCGGGGATGGAAACAGCCGCCACCCTTGCTAACGATCGTAAGTTATTGCGTTTGGTACTGGAAACTGGCAACAGGAGACCTGGTGTTATCGAGACCATGCGCGACGAGTGCGGAAAGCCGATTCACAATTTGTCAAAACCCTTGGAGCCTTAGGCCGAACACTTTGAGAAGCAGTTTAGTCAGCCAGATTTGCCATCTTATTGGACTTTGATTGCCCAACTCCCTGGGCCGTTCGCTGAATCCGCCCTCAAGCACAGAAGTCGAACGTGACATCAGCCTGTTACAATTGAACAAGGCAGCACGAGCAGCTAGACTTCCCCTAGCCTTTTTCGAATTCTGGGGATCTGCACAATTTACTTGGGAAGCTGTGGGAGCAGGAGACTGTCCCAGCAGACTAGAGCCGCTCTGTCATGGTCCCAATTGGCGCTCACGTTCGGAATGCGACCATCATAGAGGAATCAGTCTGATTACAATTGCCTCCACTTTGCTTGCGTCTGTCGTTCTCCACGGACCGACACTCATAGAAGCCAGATGCGCGAGGAGCAACTGGATTTCGTCGAAGTCAGGGCTGTATTGATCACATCTTCATCTTACGCCAATTGTTTTAATACCGCCATATTTATTGGTGACCCGCCGTAGTCGAGTTCCTCGACATCAAAAGTGCTTTCGCTTTGGTGATTCGATGCGCCCTTTCGGAACTGCGAACTCAGTGAGCTGTGGTTGACGGTGACCGGGGAAGACATAGGTGCAGTTGAGGAACGGGACGTGGGATGATCTGTGAGCGGATGTTGAGCAGCGGAGACAGTAAAGCCAGTAGACATAGCAAGAGTGAAAACAGTGGTGTAATTCATCCTTGGTTCGTCAGTGTGCGTGATACTACCTGGTTGCTCAGACCGAAGTGGAGGGTTGTCTTAGGGGGCCTCACCCCGAGCCTTTGATTCAGGTCCTAACCTACAATGCAATAGAGCGATATGAAGGAATCGCAACCTGTTGGAAGCAGGTGACCAAACAAGTGGTTCATCCGCCTTTAGGACTGCACAGGACCAGGGGCCGAACACACTTGAAGTACAATGCCGCTCAGAGAGAGGCAAGGGGCAGTGACTTTATTTAGTGGCGAGTCATATCCGCTACGTCACAGTGTTGTTAAACGGACGTATGTGGCTTTTTCCAGGGAGAACGCTTACCGATCGAAAACCCACCACGTCCTGGAACACTGCCGCCGAACCACTTGCTGAAAGGGGATAATCCCCAATCTCCCAGCTGGCACTACGAGGAGGTTGTTCGATAAGCCAGCTATCATTTCCGGTACTTTACCCGACAACTCAATTCGTCACACTTCGTGTTTTGCCTCAAGGTTTTTGCGAATGTTTTCATGTCCCTTTTCGACTCTTCTGAGTTCTGGAACCGACATTTCTGCCGTTTTTTGTTTTGTTGTGCTGCTTTAGGTATAGTATTCGTTGTCACCGTTGCGTTGCTAATTTCGTTATTCCGCATACGATATGTGCTCAAGTCTAGGCCATAAATTCGCAGCCGCATAAATCTGTTCTTAGCAAGTCAACGGAGTGCACATTGTCACTTGTTTGTAGTGCTCGTCGTTCGATTCGTCTCATTCCTACTCATTGAATGCGATGTGGGTTGTTAGTTAACGCAGCTGTTTGTATCTCATTTAACCGCTTGACCCCAATTCATCTGATTATCTATTTGCACTCATCTTGCACAACGACTCACCGGACCACCCTCTGCTCAAGAACTTTCACTGCGACTCAACTCATCATCTATTCACACACGCCAACCACTGCTTACAGTGTGTCGCGTAATCTGACTCAACGAGAATTCACATGCTCTGATGCGACACTTGTCTATCTCACCTTGAAAGCATTAATATGTAGAGATCCGATAGATTCAGTCTCTTGGTCTTCCAGATTAGCATTTGCAACTGCAACTGCACCCAGCTTCGTTTGTGGGCTGTTGCATCATGTCGACTGCCTTACGATCATCATTTTTAGCCCAAAACTTTTATTACGAACTTTAATCTTTCCCCAGTTCATGTTTGCTGCTCTGGTGGTATCCCAGATCGCTTGCAGTCGCGGCTATCACATGGAAGTTCCACTTGCACCAACCGTCGCATCAGTATTGGAATGGTCGTCTCGTCTACTGCATTAATCAAGTTGCATGAAATCCAATCAAGAAGAAGGAAACAGTCAGAGGATCAATTTAAATAGCACGGTTATTCGTGGAACCCTCTCCTGGGGACCTGCTTCCATGCATGTTAATCTACCTGAAGGTTTCATCCGCACTTCCACACCCATCTGGCTATGTGCTGGTGTGACGTAAAAGCATCTATGTCATCACCACTTTGATCCATCTCTCAGACTATATTTACATGTGATTACCGTGGGTACTTCAGCCCAATCTAGCCGCGTATTTCGGTGTGATCTAAGATCAATCAGTTATCACTGCCTTAACTCTCTAATCACTTGTTTCTGCAAATACTCCAATCAACCAAGGTCGTGATGCCCATTAAGATACTCTCTAGCACGAACCACATCTTGCATCCAGCTCTGATGTAGTCCAAGTTGCGGAATATATTAACATGCATACAGATGGTCTAAGCCAACGAATATGCACATTGGTGCTAAGTGCCATTTTCAGTATGATTGCCGAGTACGCTCGTTTGCGGGATCATCAATAACCACCCCACGACTTGTCATGCGATTCCGGGGTGCGACAAAGAAGCTCACGATAAAAATGTAATTGAAATCGATTTCGCCATTTCAACAAGTGTTTCAACCAAACGAGTTTATCGCTCTCTGGACCCCAGCTAGGCCGTCTGTGGACACCGACCGAGGTCAGTTCTGAAATGATCGTCTTCACTCAACTTGAACAATCCATCGTTTGGGCTCCCGTACCTCCGTCCCGTTCACACCCTGGTAGCACGGACAACGCAGATTGCGGGAGTCAGTTTGCTGGCACGAGTAAAACAGTTATACAGCTATCGGAGCATGATTCGCGATATAACAGTGCTGGGCAGTTTACTCGCTCTTTCTGCACCAAATACACAAAGTCAAACCGCTCATTGCTCACCCGGTGTGCCCGGCAGATGTGAACTATGCTGAGAAGGCAGCGATGATCACATGTAGCGAGACTCTTTATGTCTGCTCACCAGATGGTTCGGGTTTCATAACCGTATAGGAGATTTGAGCGGACGGCTGTATTGCAAACTCAGCCCTTCAGGGCGAGAGTGATGTCGCGTCGGCGCCACGGGTAGCGGAGATTGACAAAATCGCTTCCAATTTTTGCTATGCGGTTTGCGGTCTCATCTTCTCTTCCATGAGTGCCGATATATAGCTACCTAGATACTTGAATTTTTAGACGATTTCTAGCTGGTCACCAACAAGGATGTCGTTCTCTGCATTTTCCCTGCAACTGACGAGCAACGAACACCATTTGTATGGTGTTGCGGCTCGAAGGGGATCTACGTTGCTCTTCCGCCATATATACACATTTCACTCACTGCTGCTTCAAGACCGTTATTCGTCATCGTTTATTGTTTGTCTTTTTTTAATGTTTTCCACCATCACTGTTCCTTTTTTCAGCATTGTACATACGACAATGGGAGTTACTCCAAAAATCTCTCCCTCATCACCTCCGACTTGGCTTCCATATTTATTTTGGATAATTCCCCCGGTGCCCAGGTAAATCAAATGTTGCATGGATTGCGTGTGTGTGTGTCGGTCTCTGGAACGAGTGATTTGCTGGATCTGAGTGATGGGACATCATCCCATTTTCCTGTATGAAGCCCCTTCTCGCCACACCACTGCGCCTGCTTCTTGCATACGAGGTTTGGGCAGTTTTCGTTGTCTACCATATTCGAATCACGGTTTTAGATTTCGGCGATCTCTACATACTGCCTTCGATATTTGCCATCGACATCCACGAGTCATTGAAACGTAGACACTGCATAATCACTTAACGGTTACTCAACCGGTTTTAATTTATTACCTAGAAGAATGTCAGTGCCTGTTGCATTGTCGTGTAAGCTTTTGATGCATCGTGGTCCCATCTTCCCTGTGAGCACATTTCACCTCTTGCAGTTTGGGTCTTTGCGTTCGAAGTACGTTTTGGGCTCATAGGTGAGGTACTGTTCAATCCCGTTTCCTCCACGATTGCATCTCATTCATCACTAAGTCACGAGCTTACTTCCACTAAAGCCTCCTGAATTGTACCACTCGGCTAGTGAGTTGACTCCCAGCCAACGCAACTCGTCCCCAGCTTCTGCTTTCTTAATGGTCGCGCAGCCGTCTTTGGAGGTGCGCATCGTATATGATAAGGCTTTCCTATGGTTTATCAAACATTGGGTGGTTAAACTGTCGGGCAAATGCGGAATGGAGCTTTTGCCACTGCCCAGGTCCATCAGACCCACCCCTACTGTGATTTCATTGTGCATATTTATTCAGAGCTCACCTTTTAGCCGTCCTACCATCGTTTTCTTTGTGGTCAGCTCATTGCGATCAAAAGTTGTCTACGCTGTGCAATTCTGGTGTCGAAGTCGTCCATTTTGGTCATCTTTCCAACACTTATGTATTCCGGTGTCTACTCGATTCGATTATGTGGCTTGCGATTCGAGTGATGACCGTTAGAGTAGTCACATCGCCTCTTTGTCTTCCGGATCCCTAGCGATTGGCCAGTGTGCGCTCACCCATGACCAGGTGCAACTAACTGCTGCGATGCCCTCACTCAGAATCTGGGAATCTAGTTACCCTCTAACATCTGCACTTAGGGTTACCAGCGTGCCCTCCCAAATAGCTGCCATGGTCAGTATCACACCAGTATACTCGCTCTCTCAATGTTTGTTGTGCCCCATCGTCCCCTTGTTGCACGACAACCCCTTACCCAACCTCCGTCATAGAAGTTGGAAAACGCTTGCGTATGCTTTTTGCTCATTCTCTGTAGACTGCATGTTGTTTTTACCCTATATGATAGCTCGTGGATGAAGCCATTTTCCCCCCACCCCACCGTATTGTTTCATTTCTCTCCCCCGTCTCACCATCAGATAACGCCATACCTATTCGCTCCTGGTTTTCTGATGCCCACGACACCGCCCTCCTATGCCTTTTACCAGTGCTGGATGCGCTTCGATTCGTGAACGATGTCCGTTCTGTGCTCATCAGGAACCTGCATCGACCACAAGCACTTCTACCGAGCTGAACTCTATCGTCCAGATTCTTTTCTGCCCACTGTAGCAATTGATGTAAATGTACCACTTTCAATTTGCTGTTTTTTCCCTAGCCTTCACACATTTAATGGGCTTTGTACCTTCCCCAGTGTACATTTCTTCCTCTAATCATCGATTCCCTCGCCTTTAGCATAGCGGTTCATTTCGTCCACTCCATGACTACGCTCCAGCTCCATTTCTCCTCCCCTGCCCCGCCCGCCTATGGCTTTTGTTATTCCTCCGACACTTGTCGGATTCGCCGCAATGCTTTGTGTACATGTTTTGGCCTCGTTTGACTTGAGGCACACTTGCCTACACACGCTTCCTCTGATGATCGACACACTCTTTTCGCATTGTTTTTTCATCGCTCTGATCGTCTTCCTTTTGTTATTTCTCATATCCTCCCTGATCCCTTTCCGTTTTGCTTGTATACAGCCCATCGAAACCAGGTTCTCTATTTGATACCTGTGTGTGAGTGTTGAGTGTTGTTATTGCTCTTCAATCGAGACAATGTCGCCAACACTGATGAATTCATGACTGTGTCCTTGTGTCCGTGTGTGTTCCCATGAGGATTCCTAATGGGTCGCTTGTGCACAATAGATAAATTAGAGCACGAATCTTGCTATCCAGTATTCCAGACTTCTTAACACATCGCCGCTACCGTCATGGCATTTTGCCCTTTCCCCACCGGTTACCTCCCCACCTGATCACGCATCGTTGCGTATCGACTATTATGGCACCATCTTACCTTAAAGTGCAACTTCTTCTATCGGTGCCCAAGTCACCCGTGGATTATATCGTTTGCCATCACTGCATTCTCGTTCGGGCAACAGCTAAGTGTCACTCTCACACCAGCTCGTCCTTTTCGTTGCACCTTCTATGAACGGTGACCGAAAAGTTTCTAAGCCTCGAAGAAGATGCACATTCCGATTTAATTCTCTGCTCTAGCATCGTTCATTGTATTGGAAAAGGCGTATGTACGTATTGGCTGTATTCGACAGCTAGTAAGGTTCGATTGATCAGCAGGTTGAGTGCATGCGATAAGTTGGGCAATGCTTCCCGCCTCTAGCTATATTTTAACGATCCCGAGTTCGTTCATCCCATTGAAATGCGGCGGTAGCATGCATTTCGTTGACTGTTCCACATGTAAGGAGTGGCCAACCGAGTTGGAGTGCAGTTGTCTCGCATCCGCCCCAACTTGATGAGCGTATGTGGACCCTTCTACATCGGGTTTTATGCCTTACGGTCCATGGAGGCAATTTGTGAGATGATCAATCAACCTTGCAGTAACACGGCGCTGGGATTATCTCTCGTTCCCCGTACACATCAGGTGGCCTCTTGTAGTTTGATTTGGATGACTTATGCCGGCTTCGAACTAACCTTCAGTCCTTTGGTTATCTGGCAGGTGTCTATCTGCACTTGGTACTGGTAAGTCGCTGTGCGTCGTGGCGATTTAATGTGAGTTACTTTACTCGTCACTTTGTATACAGTTATGGGCCGTGCAAATCTGACACACTTCGTAACCCTGAACTCTTCTCGGTTCGATAGTGAACTCGCCGAGTTGTAGCCACCGAGTAAGTAATATCCTAATGCAGGCTCGATTGATGGTTTTGTCGAAGTGCAGTGTGGTGCGTCCTAAATTTGTGCTAGTCGCATCGAAAAATTTTCGGAAGTCATCGAGACCAAAACAGAGCATTCGATTCACATCTATCCATCAGAACGAAATTACTGTAATGCTTGATTAGTTTGCCTCCGTAGCGCCACGAGTGAGTTTTTCTGCCTATCGCTGGTTTCCCGTCATTCTACATTTGGGTGGTAGGTTGTGTGCTTCCAAGTAAGCAACTCCGCATGCTACTGCAGTAATATCTGTCGGAAATGCTGTGACGAGACGACTCGACCGTTTCGCTCCAAACACAAATATGCGACGAATTATCCGGAACATGTAATTTCTTGCTTCATGTTGTTTCCAGACGGTCTGATTCACCGTACCCCCCGATCAGCTGACGACAATCTTAAACCTACTTTAGTAGTTCAACGCATGCCATCGAGCACCAGTGTTTTGTTCTGTCGAGTTGAGTCTTCAACATGGAACATGGTCTGGACGGTAAAACATGACACATTGGGTGGCGCCAACAGTTCAGAGAAACGGTGATTACACATGTGGGTTGTCGTAAACAAACGTGGTCCATCGGACACACGTGGTCTTTCCCGTGGATCTCAATGGCCTAGTTATCATGGCGGTCCAAACTCCGCACTATGTGCCGGGTTTCACTCTCACCTCAGGGTATTTCTACCTGGCGGCGAATTGTGTTGTAGATTTCGAGATGAGAGATTGAAACACCGTAATTCTCCACTTCGAGTAGTAGTAATTCCACAGTCGCAGTCGCGCCAGTACGAAACTCAACGGGTCAGTAGATGTTGTACAGTGAAACGAAGCACAACTGGGGTGCTTAACACATGAGCCCCTCTCGCTTGCGAAAGGCCTCATAATGGTTTACCAGATTCTGTAGAACCAAAACCACATTTGCTGCAGGCTGCTGGAACTGAACCACAACACCGATCTGAGAGCTCATCCTTTGAAACTGACAAAACAGTACAACTATTTAGAATGCTGTAAAAATCTACTCACTTCATAAATATATATATAGCAAATGTCTACACCATAGACACTGAGTCATCTAATACCATGGAATGAATACGCCTAATAAATGCAAATACACGAAATAGAAAGTATATAGAACAATGTTTTCCAGACTCCGTTTTGTCTTTTTTGTCAGTTTCGTGATTACGGCAATGATCAGTAGAATCAGTGCATAGACTCATGCAAACATGACGAGAAATGAAGTCAAGCTCGTGGCGAATAATAGCGCGACTCATCCGAGCAGCATTTACCGCTGCTGGAAAACGGTTAGATCTGGTACTTTGTGTTCTAGATGCAACACATATTAACACGCCAAGCCTGCTTCTTTAAATGCAATGGTAATGAAAGCCAATAAACAAGCTCTTTTTGGATCTGCACTGATTGTACGGCCCTTCCACTCATTAAGTACATAGCTAATTTCGCGCAGAATTGCTTTAAGCTAATGGTGATGGTCGAGGAATCTAAGCTTAGTAACTGCTACCCTTCGGATTCAACTGCAGCCGGGCTCGGCACCCAAGGGTCCACAGCCGAACGTGTGGCCGAACCACAGGTAACGGTAAAACCGTGTAGTTGATTACACAAACAACTCCAATCCGAAACCAGGCAAACAACTTAGTTCTCTCTAATACGGTGACTCCCATAATGGCCCAGTCGATATTGCATGAGAACAACTCTGTGGAGCATGCTATACCGGCACAAGTGAACACATTGGCTGCAGCTGTAGGCGTGATTGCACATGCGCCCATGGCAGCCGCCCAAGCACCAAAAGCCAAATCTATGGCTACAGCTTCCGCGATCATACAGTGTGCCAAAAGTGTCACAATTACATCCATCACTTCCCCGAAAATACAAATCCCACTCCTTCATAAACCGGTTACTTCAAAACGAGCCCAGGAGCCGCTGACGATTGTACTCTTCAGTGTTCCTGAATTTAACGCGAACATCATAAAAGATAAAACGGCTGAACGACCGAAAGCAATGGGATTCCATATGTCTACTAATAGACGCCTAAACTAAGCCGGCTAGCATGGTACGGTACCCAAATTCGATCCATTACAGGTCATCACGGTTGTTACGTGTGACGCTGCAATCAACAAACAATACTGAGGCGGTTTGTTTATCAGCCACCCGTCTTCGGACTGACTCATGCAACATTCGCATTTTTCCAAAAGTGCCTTGGAGCGAGTGCCAACAAAGAAAACAGAACTCAGATGACTACCACCATCGGAACAACGAAAGGTCGCTATTTATTCATGCTGTACCGGCGCTTTAAGCATCGGATAAGGTTAAAGCACAGTAGCATGATTGGGAGGAATGGCGTTAACTACGTCAAGCGCTCTCACTCGCCAACATGATCGCCAAATCGATCAAAAGGTAACGTATGTCATCAAAGTACAATTGGTGTGGCCTAAGGTGATGACAGTTGTACCCCAGTCCAAAAATGGAGGAAAGCACACTTAAAACCTGGTACAAGTGGTGTAGGAAGCTTCCCTCAGATTTAAGAATAAAAACGTTCAGCATCAGATCACAGATGACCGAGGTCTGACAGTGAGTCCATGAAGTGTAATGAGGTTTGCGCAAACGACCGAGCCTGGTCGGCCTGACAGGCTAACCGCGGATAATGGAACGCAGCAGATCCGTCCAAGCGAGGAAACTTCAAGCTACTGGACGCTGACTAATCACGTGAAAGAAAACCAATACTGCGCGCGGCAAACATGCCAATAGCACGTTACGTGTACGAAAAGCAGGAAGAAGAGATTGGTCAGCTAAACGATGGGTGATCGCTGACGATCCAAAATCACTATTAACTGCAGACCTACCGCGTACCGGCCGAGGATCACCTGACCGAGTAAGTACGACCAATCGGGTACCAGCCATACAACACAGGGGACATGGAGACGCAGTCCAGCGATAGAGCGGATGATGGGGCAAATACGAGCCAATGAAACAGAAAGAAAGAAAACGTAGCCAGTGTGGCTAACCAGATGACTGGTTACCCAGTGAAATAATGCGAATGAAAGTACTATATTTTTTCCATAAATACGCGAGACCTCTGGTGATAAACGATTCTGCTCACCGCCACCGAGACTTCGTTTTCAATTGCCGTCGCATCCTACAACGGTAAGTCTTTGTAGCGAATCTGGCAACTGCAGCGCAGAATCAAATTTTGAAGGGGCAGCGACTTTCCCAATTCTTACTGAAACCGGAACTTCATCCTGTGACCATTCTACTAGCTAATATGAAGCGGCTTAAAGCTCAATGGTAGCAGTTCACGAAAAAACAATTAGTTGCGGACCTCGTAAAGGTCGGCAAAAGCTCGGACTTGCCAATCGCACCTTCAGATACACTTCTAAATTACGAAGTATTCTCTCATATGTATACCAATGCTCAGGGTCTCGTCATCAAATTATCCGAGTGTCAGTCTCGCCAGGTCCCGGTGTCTACGGACCTGATAATGAAACTAAGACTTGGCTGAATGATGAAATCAAGGTGGCGGAGACCGCTGTACCTGGTCTGTTCTTCCTTCGTAATGATCAACTTAGTAGAGGACGGAGCCTAATCTTTTACTACCGCAGTGATCTACATTTTCTGGTCGTTGACGGTCCACGGCTTCAAGTTGTGGACTCACTTTGGTGCCGTCTGCAACTAAGAGGGGGTGATACATGTTTATTTATCCTCTTATACCATCCTCCCATATAGACTGGTAATCGACAAATGCATATCTACTGCATAAAAAGCCGTTCTGGCCCAGCCTAGCTCCCAAGTTCTCCTCGTAGAAGACTTCAACTGTCACTTATTAGATGTTCCGACCTCCTCTGGCGAGCAGTTTAAAGCCAAACTACAAAAAGTTAGTTGCCGTTCTACCAATCCATAACCACGTTACTTCCATTACGGTATTCAGAAACGCTGACAAACCGCCCATTTTGAACCACTTCCCCACCAGTGGGGAACTTACAGTTGACAAACTGACAGTGAGTAGACTCCTGGGGCACAGTGATCATTGGACGCTATATTTCCGCTGCGTCTGGTGTGCTGAACAGTCTGACAGGGAAAATGAAGAAATCCGCATAACAACAAATCACAACATTTTATTCGACCCTTTTAACTAACTGATTGGTCGTTTCTAGCAAAACAACCCTATGGTGTTGCTTGAGGAAAATTCGCCAGTCAGTTCAACACCTTAGTAACACGCGTCAGGAACTAAGACCGTTAGCCCAAAATATATAAAGTCCTTCCTAAGGAACAGGACATGGAAACTAATAGCCATAAAAGATTCACATTTGATCGCATGCAAATCAGGTCCAAAAGCTGGAGACTTGGTTGCCTACATAACTGAGCGAAACCACAGTGTTAATCTGGCTCGCGAAGATAAATTGGAGCACCAACAAGATTTGGGGAAAATATTCCATTGCAATTAAAAGCTAATTTACAGACATGCGAACAAAATTCGCAAACTACAGCGTGACGTCCATCAAAGTCTGGAGAGCTGCGGAATAACTGTCTTCTCGGCCTTTCTCCAGAACTAGCGAATTTTGCAGTCCAACAGCCCGCCCCGACGGCACATCGATGTTGCGTTACTGTCCACACGAATAATACGGTGTGGCCGGAATGTGTCTACCGATTGTCATGGACGCACCGTAAATTGCCGCACATTGCGCTCCCTGAGAAAACCTCGAGGAATTCTAACGGCAATCCAGATCCAATCGGATCTCACACGATGCACTGCGTACACAAGTGCAGCGCCTGCGCTTGCCCACGCTTCATGCGATGAGGCGCAGACTAGGGATAGTTGAACCATCGAAATATTCGCATTGTCATTTCAGTTGTGTATGCTTCCAAGTATCACGAAAGGTTTTATCAATTTAACAGCAACATCGAGTGACCGGAAGTATAGATGTACCAGAGTTCAAAATCCTATTACTGAGCGACGGATTGCATGGACGTCCGTATTAACGAAAGTAACTGTAATGAGGCTTGAGTGCCTATGGTACGCTGAGGCTGGTAGTGGCTAACTCCTGACAGATGGTTTATCCACCGCAGCTACTGTTGTGCCGTGGGCTGATGTTTCGGACGGCTTCGCGTGGCGACTGCTGGGTGGAATTTTGGTTATGCCTTTCTCCTTGCTAAGATCCAGGACACCAATCTGTATGAGTCAGTGAACTGTCCATGTGCTAGACCGGCTGCCTTTCGGGAGTACATTTAATCAAAGGCTTTGGCTGAGGACCCGGGTCGTTCTCCTGTCAGGTGTGGGCATCCTGCCAGTATCCTAATCCATCCTCTTCTGAGATTAGGTAGTGCTCGATGGTCCTCTTCCCGGAAAAACTGGCCATGGGAGACAACAGATTTACGGGTTTTAAGCTCATCGCTGGATTGGCGTATAGTACGAGCGCCAAGCATTGTCTCTGACGGTGGAACGGAACCTCCGGCTTAGCAGAGGCTTGCTACTGCCCGCATCAAGCCAGGCAGACCCTGATCGAATTGCTGCAAACGCGCCAAAACCCACCTGTGTCTGGCCGTGGTCGCAGGTGCGTATCCTACTACGGTTGCAAAGACATGAATTGTTACAGAACTACAAAGGCTGCTTGTGACGGACCTCTAGCAGATCCCAATCTGTCTCTGCGATCACATTCCCAAGTTGGATCTGCTCCGCACTGCCTTGTGTGTCAGGGTATTGAGCCAAAGGCTCCTGGCGGAGTCCCTCAAGTAAAATAGGCAGGGCGACGCACCAGCTGCTGCGCTGAAGGAGAACACACACATGGAGACGTGGAGCGGATGGATGAATTGAAGCGGACGATGGAACAGCTCTCTGCAGACGTCAGTGAACTTCGCGTTCAGCGCCCGGAGGAGCGAACAAAGAGATATGTTACTTCCTTTGCTGGAAACTGAGACACTGGAAAAGGCAATGTCCGGTGAGGCGCGCAGTTGCCCATATACCAAATGCACGCATTCAACTTTTTTTCCTTCTCTGATAGAGGAATGGCAGTTCCAATCAATGGTGTTAGTATGTGGTAGTGTGTGGTTGTTTGAAACGAGCCATTATGTTCCTGTGGAAATGCTGCATAACACACAGAGTCGTAAAGTATAGTTATGTGATCAGTCAGCCCCAGGGGCTTTCCACCTTTGGTTTCTCGAGCATTAGCGCTTCGTTCGACAGCTCATTTCCTACTACGAATCGGATCGGCAGGCTGACATGCTTAAAGTGCATGATGATTGCACAATTGCTCGCGCGTCGGAAAACAAATTAAATAGCTTGTTGAAGGATGCCGGGACTTCCAGATCATGAAGATTGAATTCGCCTGAGGTGAGAACATAAGTTTATCGTCGTCGTAATACCCTTCCCAAGGCTAAGGTTAGGCGGGAGTCCATCTCTGGGTTGGACCTTGGTGGACGACCAGCAACTGCCACGAGACCGGTGTCGTGGCGTCTCAGTCGCAGCGTGCACCAGCATGGTGTCTTATCAGCCTTTCCGGATGATTCACCATTTCGCACGGCAGTTCATGTCAGCAGTATAAAAGTACCCCACCGCCCTCTCCTGGGTGCTCCTTTTCGAAAAGCGACATAAGATTTATCGCGAATTCGACTTCGATAATCTTCGAATACAACCAACACAGAATTATGAATGGACGGTTCCAGACATATGGTGCTTGACGTAACAGCAATTCGGCTAGCTTGTTCAGGAGAAATTTGGCAACGGTGTACAGACAGGAAAATTTTTTGGTTTTTAGCAATGAGTCGGAGAATAGGTGTTTTGAGTGTAATGCTGTGCTCATCAGTGAAAAGTTAGTCAATAACCGTTCCTTGGGTGGCGCGGTGACGAACGCATTTGTGTCAGAGCCAGGAATCCCGCCATTGGCACTTTGCTACTCATTTTGTAAGCAACATGGGCGGTGTGTTTATTTTCGTTGGCGAACTGAGTGAGGTTATGCGAATCGTTGAGGGGAACTAGTCCAGTTAAATGGGTGCTTTCGCGTGTTTGCTTAGGGGAAGCTCTTTTGGTAAGGAACTCGTAAGGAAATTTGCTGCGGCCCGCATACCAGCACCCAACGATTTTTGTTGACATTTGTCTCGATAAAGCACTGCATTCACAATACTCGGACCACGTCCTTTGTACTTTGACTATCTGAGCAGCTTCGGGTTCGATTGCGCTATGATGTTTTCCAGGGGTGGAGAGTCTCGAACAAATTTCCACTGCGGTTGTTAGTGGATGGTCTATTCAAGATCATCATGTTCTCCAGCCTCTGGAACACCGCGTACAAGAATTGGCCTGGCTACGGATTCTTTCCGGTATTTTTCTAGTTCGCGCTTCGCCCCTTTGCACTGGATTCACGGAATTTCTGTGAACA
>CALYDF020002814.1:0-21395 GCA_944474145.2 Dicrocoelium dendriticum | reverse complement strand
CCAAGGAAGTGGCCAAAGAGTGTTGATGGTGGTCCTTCAGTCAAAACGTATGGTAGCACGGCTGCCAAAAAGCTGGTGCATGTTCCGTTGTAGGCTACCATCTGAGCTTCGGCTGAAGACAGTCAGCGATATGCCTCTTAGAGATGATGTCAACCAACGAACGAAAAGCTATGTGATCTATAAACGAACAACGCACCAGTAGTGCGTCTAATGAGCCCATACTACTAGTAGAAGTGTTATTGACCAGACATATTACACTTTACGTAGAAGGTTAGACAAGGGACTAAATACGTGGACGATGAATAAGAGGTTAAACATTCACCAAGTACACATCGAAAAACTATTAGTCGCCAGACACTCACTAGTCGGCGAAACTTCATGTGTGAATTTAACAACCTCTGAAACATTGCTTAAATCTGAGAAACGTTCATGTGTGTACACTAACGCCCAAGGGCTCCTCAGTAAACTTACCGAACTTCGACTACGTCAGGTTGCGAATGCTTGGGATCTAATTGACATTACCGACACTTGGTTGCACCTACAGGTGACTGATGCTGAGGTTGAGATAGCCGGAATGTCACTCATCCGGAACGACCGACCAAGCAGAGGAGTTGGGGTCCTACTCTACTACTGCAGCAACCTGCAATGTGCAATAGTTGATGATCTGGAATCTCTCGTTACCGACTCACTCTGGTGCAGTCTCTGACTGAGACACAACGACACATGTCGCATAGCTGTTGTTTACCCCCCCCCCCCCAACGTCCACCCCGGACATGGATTCCCGCTTGATACATGTTGTGAACAGAGTAACACCACTAGGTACAGTTATAGTCTCATCTCCGAAGACTTCAATCCACACCATCTGGAGGTTTCTGCATCACCCAGTGAGCAGTTCACAGCATGTTTGCGTGAAGTTATCACTAATATTTTCTTGTACAATCATGCCACCAGGTCCACTAGATTCAAGACAGCAAAAAACCGTCCATAGTGGACCTTGTGCTTACGAATGAAGAGCTCATGGTTGCCAAGTTATCGATGGATAGTCCATTAAATCTCAGTGACTATGTAGTAACAACGTTTAAATATGTGTGTTATGCAGAGTATCCATCCGAACACTCGGAACTAACTCAGACAATCACATGCTAGCACGTCTTGAAAGAACTCGTCGAGACATATGCTTGGGAATTCTCAAACAACGGTCCAGTTGACAAGATTTTGACAGAATTCGCTGATAGGCTCAGCGACATCGTCAGCAGAGCATTAGAGGCCAATTCTCTCCGTTCCGCAAAAATGCCTACAATACTAAGGAGCAGGACTCGAAAATGCCTGGCGATAAGGGATGCAGCATGGCGTACCTACCAGATTAACCCCGACTCAGAGAATTGGGGCAATTTCCTGACCCATTGCAACCATTGCACTGCACTTGTCCGTGAGGACAAAGTCACTTATCAACAGCGCCTATCGAACAAATACCTGGCAAAGAACAAACTGCTGTATAGGTATATCAACAATCTTCGTAAAGTGAAGCATGGCATCCCTCCACTTTTCCCGACAAGCGGTAGAGTACAAAGCGCCGAAAAAGCAGCTAATGCGCTGCGGCTGCAATACGCCCCAATTTTCGAACTAGCAACCTCTACTTGTCCGATAGTGTCATGCACATTACCGACACCATTGTCTACAAATGTCATTTTCAACCCAGCAACTGTGCTAAGGAAGTCGCTTTCACTGCGCGATCAGAGCTCTGCGGGAGCAGACAACACCGCCCAAAGGCACTGAACGTCGTGGCCAACAAGCTAGCGAACCAAGGTCACAGTTCTTTCAAAGATACTTTGATGAACAACAAGCCCCCAACATGTGGAAGCGTGGCATTATCCTCCCAAATGTCAAACCTGGTAGCCGTTGAGATCCTGCAAACTATCGTCCAGTGGCTCTCCTCCCTGTCCTCGCGAAGGTGATGGATGCGGTCATCGCTAAGGCTCTAATGAACTACCTGGAAAAATGCAACCTCTTGGCACCGGAGCAGCATGGCTTCCGTCAACACCTGCCATGCACCACTAATCTACTGATTGCACGAGGTAGTTAGTCGGAAGTGGTTGATGATGGTGTCGGAGTTGACGTTATCTATCTGGACTTCTCCAAAGCTTTCGACCCCCTGGATCACCACACCCTACTTCACCGGAAACAGAGCTACGGAATTGGAAATCCTGTGCTTGGTTGGATTGGCAACTCTATTCATCAACGGAAGCTTCAAATACGCGTTAGGGATCACTCTCTAAACCGATTGAGATGGTATGTGGTGTCCCGCAAGGCTAAGGCTTGGAACTGCGCTTATTCCTGGTGTTTATCAACGATCTGGCATCAATTATCTCCTCAGGTTTCCTGTTTTTCGCCGATGACGTCAAGAAATGGCAGGAGATTAATGATAAGCCAGATCCCGATCTACTCCAACATAATCTAGATTGCATTTGTGAATGATCAATTGGGAACCTACTTCAGTTGAATATAGCTAAGTACAAGGAGATCCATCCGCGTCACCAGCCAGTGAGCGCATACAAGCTTGGAGACTGCACCTTGGAGAAGTCCTCTCAGCAGCGTGACCTGGTTGCATTGGTACAAGAAGATCTTGGGTGTTCAAAACAAGCAGAGAAGGCGATGCGAACCGGCAATCAACACTTCGGCCTGCTTCTCAGAGCCTTCAGACAGTTTAAACCCTCGATGTTTCAACAAATGCTCAACGTCTAAGTGCGACCGCACTTGGAATATGCTATTCAGATGTGGCAGCCGTGGCAGAAACAGGATTTCGTTGAACTCGCGACTCCTCAAGGAAGAACAACCAAGAACTTCAATAACCTTCCATCTGCCCCATCAGCTTAGACTGAAATCTCTAAGAATCTACAGCAGTCGATATCGGCTTTCGCGGGGGATCTCATAATGGCTTACCAGATTATGAAGCACCCATATCCCATTTGCTGACCGCTGCTAGAATTGAACCACAACAATAACCTAAGAGTTCAGTCTGTGAAACTGAAAAGACAATATAGCCGGCTTGAATGCTGTAGAAATTTCTTTTCCCTCCACATGTGCCAGCCTTGGAACGCCCTCCCTAATTATGTCGTCCCTGCTCCCAATCTGGCGGTTTTTCAAAAAACGAATTGAAGATGCGATGTTCCATTTGCATTTGTTTTTATGATTTGTTAGCCAGGAGCTACAAAACGCAATCAAACGGTGTCTTACCAAACTACCAGACAGCGGATTTATGGATTTATACTTTTAATACTCGAACAGCCCCGCTATTCCACATAAGTTTTTAGTGAGTCCATCAAAACGCTTTTCCCTTTATCATGCAATTTATTTTGCCCAATAATTTCCATCCCACTGAGTTCGATAAGAATTGCTTTTTTATTCATGATACATCATAATTTCATTACTGTGATTGGATATGTGTCCGGGTGGCGACAGGATTTGAAGTTGCTTAGTCACTTGCTTCTCCACAAGGATGTTGTCATGCGGCGCATATTCCGGTTGCAACTTATGTCTATCTTCAAGTATGGTATTTATTTTGGCAATATGATCTATCTTGTCCATGACGACAATACTAGAGCCTATGTCCGGTTGCAGGAATATTACGTGTTTCATCTCTCTCCACTCCCTATTTGCCTTGTATTACTGGACTTTAAGCAACAACGTCGACTTATTGGAGCATTCAGGAACTGGTTAGTCAGGTCAACTTATTTTGCACGAAACCATCTAGCATCTTCTGCTAACCTTGGTGTGACGTCGCAAAGCTGATCATATAGGTATTCAAAACTAACCTATGTGTTGAGCTTATGAATTCTCTTTGATGATAATTGGAAGTTCATCACCAACGAAAGAACTTCTAGCTGTTCACGCGTAAACCGTGTCGATGACAGATTGTGCATATCTTTTTGCATTTCAGTGGGAAACGGAGCATCCGATACTCGCACCAGCGAGCTATGTAGTCCGCACAGTGCCCTAGTCCTAGTACAGTATTGGGTTTTGGCCGAACTTCACTGAATGGTAATCACAGATCTACGAGCGCCATGGAAGGGTACTTGTGGTCAGTGTTCTCCGAGGAATAACAAAAACGGAGAAATGAGAATGTTCAGTGGGAACATGTACAATAAGGCCGCCAGGTTTGAACGCTGGACGTTACGTCCTGGATAACCGTAATGAGGTTTTGCTGATAAATACTGATATGGGCAATGATTTCATGCTGTCCGGCATGCAACGAGATGCAGTAGTGAAGATGTAGCGATATGTAAAGAGAACATGGGAAGCGTAAGGAGCACCTACGATCACCTATCAATCACCTATCACGATCACCATCAATCTTCCCAACGATGCACAATTCATACGTGCGCCCACAGGTTGAATACGCAATCCAAGCTCGGCATCCTTTGTTGAATCGTGACCTAGAAGCGTTAGAAGCACCGCAACGAAGAGCAACAAGGAACGTAAAGGGCCTGCGCTACCGCTCTTATCAACGAAGGCTGAAGTTGCTGGGAATTTTCAGCGGACGCCATCAAAGGTGCGCGGTGTTCTCATACTAGCGTATCAAATATTGAGTGACCGCAACCACGTATGCCGACATTTGCCGAAACTAAGCCACAACACACAGCTCAGGGATAACCGCTTAAAATTGAAGGAACAATATAGCCGTCTAGAATGTTAATGGAATTACATTTCCCCTCAGGGTTTGCCAACACTGGAACGCACTCACAGACTCAGTTGTATCCTCTGGTATCTTGGACGTTTCAAAAAACGATTAGATGTTGCTCTTAGCTCCCAGCACTTTGTTACTTAAACTCCTCTATTGTGGATTACGACAAGCATGATTTTCAACAGGATTTACGTATCAACTGGACCGAAGTGAGCGACCATATTATACTTTTCTCACGCCATATATCAACCATCACTGCACACCTGTGTCAGTTTGAACGTGTAAGCTCAACTCTTTTAATTTTGCACTGATGTGGTTTATCAAAATACTCATCTAGGCAGACGTTTGGTAGATAACCCAGATATGTTTTGACTTCATCATATTCACCCCAACCATCCTACTGGACGGGTCCAGCACTTGCTTTTATCCCGTGACGCGGCTTGCGGTGTTTGAGTACTGAGCCCATGAAATGTTCAAATACATCAAGGGAACATCAATCCACGTATTTCGAACGAAACGCACCACCCGGAGGAATCGAACAAACTGTTGCAGTACAGGATGGCAGCTATTGACCGTCTGTGTTACTGGAGGCGATGCTCCAGCACCTGCCGCAGAGTGATTATGTGGACCATGCAGCTACGTCCTGGCCGAAACCCTGCATAATCTTTCAGAATGCGTGATCCTCGCTCCGCATTGAGATGACAAAGGAGAAATGAGTTCAGTAATTTTGTCACCACCGGCGTTTATCTAATACAGATGTGGTTAGCCCTTTCGGTGCGACTGGGTTTATAGACAGTATACTTAACTCACTCCAGTTTTTGGGATGGTCTCTTTCGTCCATACCTACTCGAACTGGGAGGTTAGTGCTTCCCAGAGAACCTCAGCAGCTTGCGCACTTAGTATTGATGTGAACGATGACGAGCAAGCATCACGGAAACGATGAAGAGCTGTGAAGCTGTTACTGATTTCAGCCTCCCACGGAGTCGGCAATCTGTGGCCATGGCGCAGTCTGCAGCCCCTGAGTTGGAACAGCTGCAGAAGCAGGGGTACAATGGAACTGCTGGCGGCAGTACTCCACGCTAGGAGTCACATGGCGCTCCATATTGTGAATCAGAGCAACTGGTATGTCTCGGATTGTTTCCATGACACCTAGTTGCGTGGGACATGTGGTGCGGATCAGTTTAGTATAGTTGCCCACAATCAGTAGGCTTAGACTAGTCTGGAAAATCACCAGACGCCGGCGTTTCGATCTTCCTGGTCTTGTCAGTGGTGCGCCTTCCAGCGGACCCCTGCCGAGCTCCGCCCCCATGGCTTCTGGATACCAGCAGCTATTGCCACTTCGTCATAGGTGCCAGCCGCAGAACTGCTTGCTTGACAGCTGGCTAGGATATAACACGGCTCACATTCTACCGCCATGCCAGTTACGAACTGCGCAGAGGACAGTGGCGAGTCTCACGAGCTACGAATTTTGGCATAGCGCCTCGCCTACCGCTCCCGCTTCCACCATATCTAGAGCCCTAGAACTCCACCAGGCTTCATTGTATGCACGCTGGCTCCGATTGAGTTCCCACCCAGTAGTCCGTTTGCTTACATTGCGCTCAGAAACAGCCCGGAAGTATTCTTCAGGCGTCTTACATCCACCAATGAAGTGCGTCCAACAAGCATTTAGCAAAAACCACAGCAGTGTATAAAGCCGTGTTGTAGAATGTGACGCCATCCACCGTGAACAAATGACCACGAAGGGAATAAACCTAAGCCACCACGCTGCAGATATGAGTGCAAACGGCATGCGTTCAACCGCTTTGAAGGTCTTGTGTGCAAGTGTAACAGCACATTCAATCAGTATAAGGAAGCATGAGTTCAGGAGTAACCTGTGTGAACAGAGCTGCGTGGTAGCAAGCAAATAAGCATCTTACCTGTGGTGTTATCAACCAGGCTTGTTTCCTTCTGTGTGCAGCAATCGCAAGCATCAGAGTGACATGCATATTAGGAGGTGCGTAACGCTGGAGAAAATGATGATATCATGACGGAAGATTGCATAGTTCTAATGTGTATTAATGGAAGTGAGGCAGGACGGAATTACGCGGCATATGCCTTGGGATTGCAAGCAACTAATTCTCATCAAGAAATAAAGGAAATAAACAACTTGGAAAGAAAATCGAAGTATGAAGTTATGAGTTAGTCTGGAACATGTTCTTGTTATACACAAGAACGTCAATTTGAGGCCCAAACCCCTTAACCGTAGATTCCCTAATAACAATTTCCGGAACAATGTTCCAGCGCTTGATGGCTCAGCGTGACAGCCAAATTTTCGCCATAATCCGATCGGACCGCGGTATGTCTAGCTTCATGGAATGACCGTGGAGAATTAACAATGTAATTGGACTGGAAAATTTCCTCTTAGCAAGCCACATGCTTGTGAACTTTTCTGCCAGTGACCCTATTTTTCCTGACAGGCTATGGGCAGAAACACAGAAGCGGAAATCCAACACTAGTTCGTCACGTCAAAATGAGATCAAGAAAGTGGTCCTGGTTCATGGTGTGCCAGAATTGAAGCATGACGATAGCAGTGAATGACAGAATCACAATATCGAAGAATGGTGGTACATCGCAGAACAATGCGACATGCAGAATGTCGTGGCTTTTGACGTCACTCTTCTAATTGCTTCCACAAACTACCAAGTTACAAAGTTTGAAATTTACCTCCTTGGCTGCGCACGAAATGGTGTCAGTGGCAATCCAAGCACGGCATGGCAACAGGAAACTAGGGCCACCAGAGGTGCGCTTAAGACCATTCCTTCAATCAGTACAGAGCTCAGATACAGATGAGCCAGCCTCAACTGTACCTATCTCAAACCAGCTAACTGTGCAAACAACCGTTTCAAACAACTTCAGCAGACCGGCACAAATAGTGCCGGTCACTCAGAGCGAACCCACCTCCTGATGCGTCAACAAATACAATGCTACTACACCAACACTCAGGGGTTGTATTCTAAGCTCTCTGAACTGCGTCATCGACATGAACTAACCACTTGGGACCTCATAGCAGTTACTGAAACATGGCTCTCAAACGACACACTTGATCCAGTGATTGAACTCAGTGAAATGTCAGTCATTCGAAATGAACGTCCATCGAGACTATTTGAAATGTGAGGCTGTTACCGAAAATTTACTTGTTAATCCTGACACACTATTTTGCCGACTGCACCTAGCAGGTCGAGATGTTGATTCACAGAAGAAAAGTGATGTTTGTCTCGTAGCGGTTCTTTATAGGCCTCCGAACTCATCAGCAGACAGCGATAACTTTTTGTTAAACGCCCTCCGCTATGCTGTTTCACAAAAGTACTCTCAGTAGCTTATAATGAGTGACTTTACTGTTCCTTCAAATGCATCAATATCCTCTAAGGGGCCATCATTTAAATCGAAACTCCTCGAATTCATGGATATGGCAGTTTTGTATAACCGTGTGCATCGACCAACCAGACACCGTGGTTCAAACACGCCATCACTCCTGGACTTAATCCTGGCTAATGAAGTGTTCATGGTTGAGTCCCACCGCAATGAAGCTGGACCTTACCGTGTTGCGATGGTTTGTGTGCCTCAGTGATCCATCGAGTTATACTGGGTGGTGCATTTTCGCACCTTCAGAGTCACTCATACCAGATTGGTCAATGGTTAAAGGCCAGACAAACGCAGCCTTCTGGTCCTCCAGGTTGGTGGTTGGAATGATGGTGGCTGCTTTCTTCTTAAAACGGCCTCCTTGTAGTCCAGTGCCAAACCCACTGCCTTGCGATCAGGTTTTTGAACCAAAGGCTTTGGTTGAGAACCTTAATCGTTCTCTTGTCTAGGCCTGGTCAACCTGACAGTATCCTGCCCACGCAATACAATGAATCGCACTTCAAACGAATTTCTGATCTTCTGGCCACCGCAAGGATAATCAACGGTGCCTTATCTGCTGCAACGCGCAGGGTGGATAGGGGTTTGGATGCTATTGCTCAAGCCTTCCCGTCTTCTTATTCCCCTTCTTGCGCTTTTTCACCTCTATCGTCCCCTGTTTTGAACCCCCAATTCTCGGCCCTCCCCAACTTGCCTCAATAGTCTCTTGTCTTTTAGTTTCAAATCACATGCGAAGGCGGAGCGTCATTCCTGCACTGTTAGCAGGCCCATGTCCAAGCAAGCGGTCAAGCCCAGTTCATCGGTTTCCATTTGGAGCCCTCGCTCCTCCTTCAGATTGGCATGCCTCAATGTTCACACATTGCTTCAGCTCGGTCAACAGGCAGTACTTACCCGAACATTAGAGACCCTGTCGATTTATATCTGCTACAAACGTCCTAATGTTTGCTGACGATTTCAAGATCTGGCGCAGGATCCACGCGAACGCCGACCAACATGTGCTTCAGAATGATTTATATACGGTGTATCAATTGTCGACCCAAAACTCGTTGCATTTCAACGTCAGTCAATGCAAGGTACTTTCCATCCAACACCAGAGCAGCTACTCATACCGACTCCGAACGAATATACTGCACCAATCAACTCTCGAACGAGACTTGGGTGTGCTGGTTCAAGATGACTTGGGTTGCTCTAGGCAATCCGAAAAGGCCTCGAAGACCGGGAACCAACACGTCGGGCTATTGAGGCTGGCGTTTAGACAAATAAACTGCTCCATATTTCGACAAATGCTCAGTGTGTATGTTCCCTCCTTTCCGAATACGCAGTTCAAGCCTGGCGTCCATGGCTGAAAAAGTACCTTCATGCACTGGAGCAGCCACAACGTCGGGCATCTAAGAAGGTAATTGGAATACGCAATCTTTCTTACCAGGAGATCCTGCAACGACTAGGATTGTTCAGTGGAAGCTATCGCAGAAAACGAGGCGACCTGGTTATGGCATACTTGATTCTGCGAGACCCACATCATGTGTGCCGCCCTTTACTGCAACTCAACAACAATACAAACCTGAGAGACCACTCATTAAAACTCGCAGAACAATACAGTAGTCTGGAGTGCCGCAGAAATTGCATTTCCATTCGTGTCTGTCACCCATGAAATGCTCTCCCAGAATCGGTCGTCAATGCACCGACATTAACAGTATTTAAAAGACGGTTGGACGATGCACTCATCCACTTACACTTTGTTACTTAACACTATGTCTCCATTCTACACCTGGAGTTTACCATGGAATTATTTGTTGTTAACTGTTGGTGCTGTGAATCTAAGAGGATGGCAGGACTACAGCGAAGCAAACGATAAGTTTTTATTTTCATAATTAAAGTATTCATTATTTTACTATTTTTATCATCATTATTGTTATGTTTACATCCCCTGCAACTATCCAACGTGACTTGTAAAGCAACGCTACGTAACCCGTATAAATTCATTTTGCATTGTTCATTGTTATCGGAGACCCGCCTGCAAGACTCGAGCTCTGTACTCAATTTGCGATCTTATTCAGGTGACACTAGCAGCACTTTCTCATTACGCCTATCCGGTGACGATGTAGCTTCGAGCACCGGCCAAGCCGGCGTTGGTATTGTCCTGAGTCCCCGGGCTGAAGCTACTCTGGTTGATTGGATTCCAATCAGTAGCCGGATGTGTGCGGTCCGATTGGCTGGCTCGTTCAAAGCTTCGAAGTCGCGTGGGACTAACTGGTGTCTATTTGTTATCGCTGCCTATGCACCGACAAACTGTAGCGATGACTCAGTAAAAGACAACCTCTATCGCCAACTGAACGAGCTCCTTAGCCACAGAAGAAGCTCGGATACTGTAGTGCTGGCTGGGGATCTGAACGCTCAAGTTGGAAAATTATCCACAGAATAGCTGCATCTGTGCGGCCAACATGGTATAGGCTTCCGTAATGATAACGGTGAGCGGTTACTTCATTTGTGTGAAGATGCTCGCTTATTTCTTGCGAGCACTAATTTCAGACACAGCACCCGCCGGAGGGTGACTTGGCGCCCACCAGCCTCGAAGCAGCTATGGACGCAAATCAATCACATTGCAAGAAGTTACCGATGGAGCGGCTGCGTCCAGAACTGTCGCTCGATTTGGATCACAGATGTGGACACCGACCATGCACTTGTATGTGCTGACCTGCGGATGCGCTTTGGTGGACGCCCACGACGACGTTGCGAGCGCATTGACACCAGCCAACTGACGAAGCCAGATGTTCTGAATGCGTATCAAAGTACGCTGTCATGCGAGTTGGATAAACGCTCACTGGATGCAGTTGGAGGTCACTGGTCTCATATTCACCAGACCTTACTAGCAGCAGGCGAATGCTCGTGTGGTATGTCTAATCGCCAACATGGACATTGGGTCTCTTCACAGTCTCTGGAACTTATAAATGCTCGCCGGCGTATTCCGGCTGGAAGCGAACACAATGAAACTCGCAAAGAGCTCCGGGCAAAACTCCGTGCTAGCCTGAAGAGAGATCGCGAATCCTGATGGTCTAATTGTGCAACAGAGATTGAAATGGCCGCTGCCCTTGGTTATTCCGTCTGATACGGGAAACGGGCAGAAGGAGACGTGGTGTTAGTGAAACTATACACTATCCTATCCACACTGGCCTATCCACAACTTATCAAAATGTTCGGAGCGTTGGGCTGAGCACTTTGAAAGGCAATTTAATCGGTCGGAATGGTTAGATTTCTCGCCGGACACTGTTCGCCCCACTCCTTGGGCTGTCCCTCTGGATCCGCCTTCTCGCTCAGAAGTCGAACTGGAGATCAAACTGTTGAAGTTAAATAAAGCCGCGAGACCTGATGATCTTCCTCCAGCCCAATTCAAATTCGGGGGACCTGCTCTCGTGGAGGATTTACACGAGTTACTAGTCAATCTGTGTGAGCAGGAAACTGTCCCAACCCATTAGAGTCCCAATTTTCAAGAAAGACTCACGATCGGAATGCGGCAGCCATAGAGGAATCAGTCTGATCTCCATCGCCTCCAAATTGCTTGACTCTGTCATCCTTCACAGACTGAATGGCACTCGTGAAAGCCAGATTCGTGAGGAGCAAGCCGGGTTTCGTCGAGGTCGTGGCTGCATTGACCACATCTTCACCTTGCGTCAGTTTCTGGAGCACCGTCACACATATTGGCGGCCCAACACTGTCGTGTTCCTCGACATTAAAAGTGCCTTCGATTCGGTTGATCGATATGCCCTTTGGAACTGTCTACTCAGGAAATGTGTCTCAGAGAAATATGTGAATATTATCCAAGCATTATATGCGCGTAGCAGGGCAGAGTGAGGGCTTACGGCAAGCTGTTGCCACCCTTCAATATCTCCAGCGATGTGAGACAAGGATGTCCGCTGTCACCTTTCCTATTCAACTTCGCTATTGACGAAATCATGGAGACTATATTTACAGGACATAACTTGGATGGTGTGAATCTACTCCCAGGAGAACGACTTCTTGACTTGGAGTATGCAGACGACATTGCTCTCATCTGTGACGGCTCCCAGACGTTCCAAGCCGCGCTGGACAGATTAGCACTGACTGTCAGTCGCTTGGGGCTTTGCTTTGCACCACCGAAGTGCAAAGTGTTCCTCCAAGATTGGTCTGGACCGTCCCCTACGCTGACCCTTGGTGGGGATCAGCTAGAAGTCGTTCAGAAATTCAACTACCTGGGAAGTTGTATCAGCGCCCTTGGGATCGAAGATGAGATCACGAACCGTATAGCGAAAGCTCGAAGTGCTTTTGCTAACCTTTGCCACCTATGGCGGCGGCGCGACATCACTCTTGCCATGAAGGGTAGAGTGTACAATGCAGCAGTAGTTCTACCCTACTGTACGGTTGCGAAACCTCGCCATTTAAAGCAGCGGACCTGAAGAGGCTAGTTACGTTCGACCATCGGTGCCTTCGTAATTTAGCTCACATCTGGTGGGAACACCGCGTGAGCAACAAGCGTGTTCGACGCCTTGTTTATGGCACAGGAAAGGGAAATGAACCGCTCAGTACCGTAATTTCACGCACCAGGCTCCGATGGCTCGGCCACGTGTTGCGCATGCCAGCCCACCGTCTTCTGCGACGTGCGTTGTTTGCGCGCCGTGGTGTAGATAAAAGAAGAGGAGAGGTGGCCAAGGGATAACTTGGTCCAGGGGAATGAAGGCCCTCACTTATGAGCCGGCCTCGGTTGGAACGTCTCGGCTCCCTGGTTGGGTTCCGAAGATCGATGAACACGCTTGGCTGGACACACTTGCTGATATGGCTAGGAGTCGCCCTCATTGGCGTAAGTATTTTGATGCACAGTAGCCGGCTGTTAGCATACTGGAACGATGCCCAAGCGTTACCTGTATCTCACCCAGGTTGCACCAGTTGCGTTTTTTTCTTTTTCCTATTTGTTGCTGCACAGTAGCTGAACTGTTCCCTACATCTAGCTAACGATGAAGCTGATGAGGATGAGGATGATGATGATGAAGATACTGCTGCTGCTGCTGATGATGATGATGATGATGATTATTGTTTAGTCAGTGGCATACGATCTTCCACTGGGCGTTAACGACCATTCAGTTCTAACATTTGGTTATGTGTGTTATGTCAGTATTGCTGCTAAAGAAAGAAATAACGAACTATTACAGACTATATTATGCTGCGCAGCTTAGCAACAACCGTTGACTGGGACCTACAGAAGCACAGCTCAGCGAATGACCCTTGAAATATACTGAAAAATAAAATTAAGTGGGTCATAAAATCAGCATCGAATGTTGTGCCATTACGAGCATCGCGCCGAACCAATACATGGATCCGGAGCAGAAAACGTACATGGATCAACGGAAGAGATGCAAGCTGGAGGCAACATTCGCTGAGCTCATGTAATATGACTTGGCAAAGTTACAAAACCATCTGAAACTACTACACGTCGCTTATTAGAATCGATAATGAGAATGGCAGAAGAAGATGGCGCTGAAATTTGCGTGTCACACCAAAGTACTACACAGATTTATGAATGGCAAAATAAAGGTTAAGCCCGGAATACCAGCACTCAATACGGCCAGTGGTCTAACAACTGCTGCTGTGGATGCGACGAACGCTCCACTTCTGCAGTTTGTCTCCGTAGCTGCAAATACCATGGAACCTTCGCCCTATTAACTCCCAACAAATGTCGTTGGTTTATCCAGCGTCACCTTTACTCCAGCAGCTGTTGCCAACGAAATATCGTCTCTCCGAGAGTACAGTGGCCCTGGAATAGACATGATCCGCCCAAAAGCATTGAAACCCTTTCTCCCACCATAGCAACACCACTTGCAACCTTTTCCCATGGTCTGCTTAACTCCCATACACTCCCAACTGAGTGGAAAAATGGAATTATCACTGCAATATACAAAGGAGGCAAGCGATCGGATCTTGTCAAATATCGACCTATTATACTTCTTCCTGTTTTATTAAAAGTGATGAAATCGGTAATCACCGGTGAACTGACACGATACTTTGAAAGTCAACAAATAGTTTATAATGCCCAACATGGTTTCAGACGCAGACGATCTTGTCTCACCAAGTTGCTGATTACTCGGGACTCATGGAGCAGGGCGGCTGATGAAGGACTGCCCATCGATGTGATTTACTTGGATTTTTCTAAAGCATTCGACTGTATCCATCACTTCTTTTCCCTCTAAAAGCTTGCTACCTATGGTATCAATGGTTCCCTTTTCACCTGGTTAGAAGACTACTTACACGAGAGAGGTAAGAGTACCCGACACTCACTCTGCAAGGCTCTCGTTTCCAGTGGTCTATCACAAGGATCCGTCCTCCGCCCGGTACTGTTTTTTGTCTACATTGGTGTGATTCCAGCAGGCATTCTCTCTCCGATGCAAATATTTGCCAACGATGCTAAAATATGGAGAGCAATCCGCTCAGGATCCGACCGTGTCCACCTCCATGAAGATCTGACTCCTATTAACGAATGGGCAGAAAGGAACCAGCTCCCACTGAACCTTGCAAAGTGCCACCTACTGACGGTGCGTAGCACGTTCGTCAACACATACCTTTTGGCGCTACACTTCCTGCATCAGTTGACTAGTGAACTCGACTTAGGTATAATCGTGCAAGGAGTCGTGGCGATTCGCTCCAATGTTCGAAAGCAGCAAGTGTGGCAAACCTGAAGTTGCGATTTTTGATGCGAGCTGTCGGCACCTTTGAGCGATGACTATTACCAATGTTTATTAACTCCTACATTCGTCCTCATGTTGTATATGCAATTCAGGCCTGGTGTTCATGGTTAAAACGAGACATCCGCCTCTTGGAACAACCCCAAAGAAGAGCCAAAAAGTCAACGCGTGGACTATCCGGTCTAAGTTACGAACTACGTCTTCGTGTACTCTGTTTGTTCTTATCAGAATACCCATGGCCTCGCGAAGATTTTACTCTCACATACCAAATATTAACTGAAAGCGAGCATCCATGTATATCACCTTTGACTCTAGCCCCTTACAAACAAAGCCGAAGCAACCACCTGAAACTAACGACGCAACACTCCCGTATAAATTGTGGAAGTATTTTTACTCACTTAGAATCAGTCCTCACTGGAACGCATTACCAAACTATGTGGTGAACGCGCCAGACATGACAACATTCGGGAGACTCTTAGGCTTTCATCTTCGTGATAAACGATACACAACACAGCTAAAGCGCAACGGTTTAACCTCTGCTACTTTAATTCCATGTTGGAACATTTTGATTTTACTTTTCTTTTGCAGATCCGTCCTGTGTTTCTTTTAAAGTTACTCTTTTCATCGTATCATACACTGTGGAACTATAGCACATTACTCAGCATCGCAACCGTGTAAACCAGGTAAACCACGAGTCGTTTTCGTTTGTCAGGGAAGTCTCCCAAAGAACAGCTTTCTCAATCTCCCGATCTGACTAACAGTTTAATTGGTTCTCTCTTAAGTGTTAGATCCCGCTCATGCGCATTTGCATCCACCTTTAAAGCAATGTTCCAAAAGCTCATGGTCCCCATTCGTAACAGAAATTGATTAATTCTTCTATGGTAGATGAAAAAAATCTCTGTTTAGCTATGATTAAATATCGTATGACAATTCATCTGTTTAGCGCCACTACGTTGGCTGGATTCGAGCAACTACCTCCCTTGTGAATGGAAGTAATAACCCTGTGTTTCCACATGTCGAGAAGATACATTTCTACAAAACAGTGTTGTCTGCATGTTTCTGAAATCTAAGGGCTGGTTTCATCTGGTTTATTGTAAAAGTTTCAGGAAATCGGAGGACCGGAGATTAGCCGGACGCAATACAAGTTTGCACGCTGGGTTCAGAAATATTCGGCGACCGGTAAACACGAGGAAACAATGCCCCCGTTTTGGTTATCGCCTCGGACACACTATGTGAAACGTACGAATGGCGGAGGCTACACTTCTCGGCTACATGTGGACGCTGGTATATGCAATCACATGGTTGCACATACTCATTCAGTAGTGCATAATGTTCGCGAACCAGCTGGAAAGTTGGTTCGGATTGTAACCACCATAGTGGTTTATATAGCTTCACAAACCAAGGAACAACATGATTATTTACTTGGTATATTTTGTAGATCTTTTTCCTGCCTTTCATAGAATACCATGTGTGTATATATGTCGACAGAACTGCATCCTAAAGTTGACGAAAATTCACTCAAATTACCTGCCATCAGATTTGTCATACTCTGTGATTTGTACAAACCAGCACTTGATGCGCACCTTGCCTCGGAGATAGGTCCTATTCAAGTTGTCTTTAAATGGATACGCAGGCACAGCCAATCTGCCACGTTGCCAACATTGCTCCCTCTCGAATACCGTGATGTTGCCTTTGTGTGGAAAGACAATAAGGTAGTAATCTAGGATATTGCAGGAACCAACTTCCATCTTGCGATTGTATATTTCATTATCATGCGGTTCAAGGTCAGTGAGTTCCGTCACACAAGTTTTCCACTGAACTGCAATCTTTTCTGCCCTGAGTACGTATTCCCCAATGGGAGCTTCTATTCGTAGCTTCCACAATGGCAACATGTCCGCATAGTAGGTGTCCTCCATGAGGGATATAGAAAATTCACCCGTTCACCCAAATTTGTGCCCTCTGCATCGTCAACAATTACAGTTAGTGCATCCCTCCCGATTCGCCGGTGAGTTACCATGTCAATCAGAGCAACCACAACTGTCAAACAAAAGCGGCTTTCATGCCTTCGGTTGATGTTGACGAGTTCATATTTTAATCCAGTTGACCTGATGTTGAAAAGTCATTTCTGACAAGATCCCACTGCATGCACATCGTATTCTGTCTAGTTTGCTGGCAGAAGTAAGTTCGGGTCGTATGCATGTCCACATAAAGAAGCACCGTATTTCCTCGTCCCAGCTGTACCATATAATTTCGTGAAATTTGTCGAAATACAAGGTGTATTCTCATGGTCACTGCTTAACTAGACGGTTGCAATATCACGCATGTCATTTAACTCAAGCTTTCTCAAGAAAACCTATGAACATCGCCAGTTTCGACAAGTTCGTTTTAATCCTGGTTGTAAAATACGTCCGTCCACCATGAGGTTTTAAGTTACACAGGAACAACGGCACTGGTTCTCTCCAGGCTCTGTGTGAACAGTTCCGTTAACACTTAATGCCGCAGTAGCTTGTGTTTGCTAGGTGTTTGCGTTATGTCGTAAAAAAGCACACTATCACAAGTTTGGCATTCACGCAACATGAACACTGTGCCGTTTACATGTCCATGAGGTGAAAGTGCGTTATGTGAACACCCTGGAGAAATCTGAATAACACGATCAATGTGCCACCAAAGTTCGTCGACTGCATCTCTTCGCTAATCAACCATTCGTGCGACTTCCTTGGGTTGAACTCCTCGCGGTTAAATGGGTTATCTTGAAGCAGACGTTCACACAAAGCGCAAAATTCGACTGCGTGAGGAGCATTCGTGCAATGGAATACGAAACGCCTTGCACCCAGCCGATGCATTGACTGTGCGATGATGCTGACTTTAGTTTCTTAAGATATAGATAGAATCAATGAAGGAGACTATTCCAATTGTTAGCGTACTGGCGCTAGTGAATGGACAGCCAACATGCTGATCAAATCATTGTTGCGTGCTGGGTATTTTGCTGTTAAGTGTACCTGATGGAATGATGTGGGTTTTCTGTTAATCATCTGGCACAGTGTTGAGCGTATTTGAATGGATGACGAATCATTTTTATTGGAATTCGCGGTGGTTTATTGAGTACAGGCAGTATTTTTTGCTTCTGTCCGTGCACCCTTTTACCATTGTTTTCCGGCATCTGTCGTTAGCTGCATGTAATCTCCTCGTGACCACGCTCCAGACTTGACCATATACGCTTACCCAATCCAGGGTACCTATTAGTCTTACTGTCAACATCCCGGATAGACCGCATTTTAACTTCTGATTGGCGGTCCATCCATTTAACCGATGGTCCTACTACTGAGTATTTGTCACAGCCGATCGTTTTGTTAGCACGAACTACGGCGTATTGCAACATACCGCCACCCAATCCGCGTTTCCGCTGCCTTTATGTATGCTGCTTCTTCATTGCACTGAACCGGATTCATTCCGCTTGATCACTTGTTATGGCTAACATCTGATTTCTCATTGATCTTTGAATCATTGAATCATTCTCGATTGGCTATCCACCAAAGCTGAGCGTGCTGTTGACATGATCTTATGTGTACGGTAGACAAATCTGCTTCTCAGCTGTCCGGACGTACGCCGTTTCTCCTCCGTGTTGATTCGCACCAGTCGCCCGCGCAGGACTTTCGTCCGATTGGACCCCCGTCCACCGGTACCGCAACGATTCCATTCGACCGAAGACAGTCACCACACAACCGTGGTTACAAGATGAGATGTGCCCGGATAGTGCATTGATAATCGATACCAGAAGTGTCCAGGAGTGTCGTGCATTTTTAATTCATATATTGTGTATGAGATTTTGTCCCCGCATTGCACAGAACACTATATGTCTATATATCGGTGGAAGTAGTGCGTTTGAAATTTATCGAAAATTCACTCAAAATGCATACCATTAGATTTGTCATATGCGGTGGATTGTACAAACCGGTAGTTGAGGCGCAGGTTGACCTGGAGACAGATCCAGTTCCACGTAGAATTAACTGGATTTTCAGGCACCGCCAATCTGTCACTTTGCCAGCGTTACTCGCTCAGAAACACCGTGATGTTGTCTTTCTGTGAAAGGACAATGAGGTAATAATTTAGAAGGTTTGTAGGAGCCCAAACTCCGCCTTGCGAATGAATATTCCAATGTCGTGCATTTCAAGGTTATTGATTTTCATCGCACCAGCTTTTTCATGGAACATCATTCTTTTGTACTCCGAGTACGTATCCTCTAATAGGAGCTTCTGTTCGCACCTTTCACAATGGCGACATGTCCATTTGGTCGGAGTCCTCCATTGAGGGAGATAGAAAATTCACCCGTTCACCCACATTAGTGGCCACTGTAGCATTAATGAGCACAACTAGTGCAAGCTTCCCGAATCGCCAGTGGGTTACTATGTCAATCAGAACAGCTTCAGTTGGAAACGACGTGACAATAAACCCCACTGTCAAACACAAGCGGCTCGCGTGCTTGCGGCTGATGTTGACCATTTCAGAGTATAATCCGTTTGACCTGATATTGAAAGGTGAATGCTGACAATCTCCCGCTGTATGCACATCGCATTCTGTCGAGTTTGGGAGCAGGCGTAAGGTCGGGTGGTATCCATGTCCCCATAAATGGACACCATAATTCTTCGTCACTTTTGTAAGATGCTTTATCGTGAAAGCTGACGAAATCTAAGGTGTATCGTCCTGATCACTCGTTAAGTGGATGATTGGATTAGTAAACATGTCATTCAATTCAAGGCAAGGTAGGAAGGTCGTCAGTTCATGGAACCTGGTTGTAATCTTGGTTGTAAAATACTTTCCTCCATCTTGAGTTTCAATATGCATGTGAACAAAACCACTCGTTCCCTCTAGCATCTGTGTGGACAGTTCGGTGCGCATGTAATCCCCAGTGGCATGTGTTTACCATACCTTTACGGAAGCAAGCCAGTCCTTAACGGAATCAAGCTCCTCCTTAAGAATATTCAACCCAATTTCTAACCACATCAAGCTGAATCCATCGTCTTGACCAATTGAAAATCAGTACAAGTGTACTCAGAACGTCTGCATCGGTTGGTGCAGCGCTCAGCCAACAAACCACGTGAGGCACAGTGAACGCGAAAACAACACGTGAGCTGATTCACTGTAGGATGGGTGCGGACTAGCACGCGGGATCTATGGACGGTTGAGGAAGTACTGTAACTTCCACCCACTCACTTACGCGGCATCAAGACACAAAACGCAGAAGTGGGCGGCCATCCGCGTGCTCACTGTTACGCGCAGACGACCAGACATGAAATCTACTCTACAACGAGACAGTATCGATTGCACTGGGTAGGGTGAAACACCGTTTGACTGAAGAGATTAACCTAGGGAGTGACCGAAAATTAAGTTGGTTGAGACAACCGACAGTGACATTGCGCGGTATGTTGTTCTAGCTCGGGTTTCAGTCGGAAGTAGGCACTAAAGAACATGATGTTATCATTAGATCGCCAATGTCCACTATGTTGTACATAGTACTGGCAAACTCCAGTAAATGGCCAAAAGTTGTTGGTATCAAGTGGATGGCACATTTTGAACACAAAAGTGGATAAGAAAAGCTAGTTTGTGAGGAATCGGAAAGCGCCCACCATAGAGTAGCACATCGCCATTCCTTGACTGCTCAGTTTGCAAGAATGATTAGCTTCCGAACCGATATATCGTCAACCGACTGACACAGATGGGACACAGTACTACAATTCCGATCTCTGTGTTTCACAGATAAGGCCATGTGCACAGAGAAGGAAGTAGACAGTAAGATAATTCCTGGATAGTGGACACCCGAAACCGGTAGTGAAAGCCACGTTTCAAAATATGCTGAAATCACATTGAAGATATACAGCGGAATGGATTGGGACGATAAGAATATTATAGGTAGAAGGAACTACCTTTTCCTTTCCGACGGCACTAACCAAGGAATAAAACTCGGGATCTGTTCAACAATGGTGTATCTGAAATACAC
Source organism: Dicrocoelium dendriticum (assembly GCA_944474145.2). Classification (NCBI taxonomy): domain Eukaryota; kingdom Metazoa; phylum Platyhelminthes; class Trematoda; order Plagiorchiida; family Dicrocoeliidae; genus Dicrocoelium; species Dicrocoelium dendriticum. Next base: position 616 of record CALYDF020002814.1, on the reverse strand, counting down.
ACTTTTCGTAGATAAGATGACTAACGGTGTTCACAAATGTATTCACAATAACTGTGAATATGTGTGTATATGAGATACCGCGAGCGAACTGCACACAACGCTGCTGGAACACCTGAGGCGCATTTCACGGCGACGTCTAATGCTCTACTGTGAGATTCAGCGGTGGTGACGCACCTGTTAGGTACGGTGCATGTAAGGTGGCCAGATTATTGATGAGCCAAACCGAGACGCTTCCAGATTTCTTGCACGGCAAACCGAGACATTTAACCTACTGCCGTTTGTTTCTGCATATGTTGATCGTACAATATATTGAAAAGATACATATCTACATTTCTTGGTTCAATGCAATTATAAAAAAACACTTGCGTTATTAGTCAGTACAGCGGCTACGCTACTAAAGTTTTAAATAAATAAATAAATAAATGGAATATTCCCGCTAGAAGGAGGCATACAAGTGAAGGCACGACGAAATATACCTACAAACATAGCTGCTTTGGAACAGTAAAAGGTGTGGTTAGAATAAAGTACAACTAAACTTTTCGTCGTTTACTCACTTAAGAAGTTCGTGGATTAATAGTGGGATCCCAGAACATTATGGCGCTGGTTTGCGAAAAAA
>CALYDF020002812.1:0-10000 GCA_944474145.2 Dicrocoelium dendriticum | reverse complement strand
TGTGTTGACGGCGTTCGGGCGTAGCATTCCTATCTGCTTCGCCTTCTCCGTCCACCATTGCTATTTTTAATGCGACGGAGCTCTCGGGTCAGTCGCCCGTCGAAGTGTTGGCGGAAACTGACTCTCTTCCCCAAGTCTCATGGGGTCTGAACATGTGCCAGCAAATGCTGCTTTACTCTCTCTGACACCATATGCGTCAATCGTCACTTGTTGTCATCAAACCAATATAGGCCGCTTACAGTTTGCGCGCCCGATGGTATCCTCCGCCGTCGAGCTGTCACTGGTCGCGACTATGTGGTGCCACAGGTCGCCCTACTTGTGGCTATACAGTCACACATCACCACACAGGACGTGCAGCCATCGCCTTTCTTCCAGACTCAGTCCGTTTCGCCACAGTGCCGAGGGAAGGACGAGAGGAATGTTAAATTTATTCGCCGATTCACGGCGGGAGTGCAAATACATCGATTTACGGGAAATTTTTATGTACAGTTGGTTCCAGAACCAATTTGTGATCAGTGCCACACTCAGCTCCACGCAGTACACGTTTCATGCGCACTTCACGCATTATCACGCTGACGTACGATGACATAGTCGAGCAGGTGAGCGTGACCACTCCGTGGGTGCGTCCAAGTTGCTATATCACTCGCACTCAGTGCAAATACCACTGACGAGTATGTCAGCTGATGCGTTCCGTAGAGACCCCGTTGTGGGGGCACATAGAGGGAGCGGTGCTTGCACGGGCTCCTCTCTCCTCCTCTCCTCCCATCTCCTCCTCTTCCTTCCCCCTCTTCCCTTGTCCATTCCTCCTTCCCCCCTTCTCCCTCTCTCTCCCATATACCCTAACCGTTTCGCATGCGCTGGATCCAATTTGGCATACCATGCGACACCGATAACATCTATAAAACCATGTCCTAGGCTGAAAATGCACTATACCACGAACATATGAAACGCATAAAGCGCGGTGTAATCTATCACCAGCAGCAATATAGGCCGGGCGCTACATCGTGCACAGACCAGTATGATCTCGGAGGTATAGACTCAGGGGTAGAACTGGAATCACGCGTCCGGCACATCAGGATCGGCGTTCTAATGGGACATGGTCGGACGGTACGTGCGGTGGTAACCATGGTAGCAAACTTACACGGTACGCGGAGGTAGTCGTCACTCGTAGGCGGAACCAGTCATCAGCCTCCGCAGCGCTGACTGCCCGTTGGTTCACCCACCAGCTGGCCATTCAGGCGATCGGATATTGCTAAATCCGACCCCATGTTCACGTGTGGTGCTGAGGCGGCGTTCCCCACCCAGTTAGAATGTGTAGTCCAGCATCTCTGCCTTCATGTAACTGTTACCTTGCGCATAGCGAAGCGCGAAGTTTCACCTGAGCGCCGCGCAATAATCGTTGTGGTCTTAGCGCGACAGCTGATCACACATTGATGACAACAGTTGTGCACACTGCTGTGAGCTCCGCTTCGGGCGATCGATCGAGGTTCCGGTACATGTAAGATTCGTCGTGCGCTCGTGCCATCATCAACGATGCTGTTGCTCTGTTGTGTGACTTTGAGCGCGCTGGCATAGATTGATATTGGTGGGCAAAAAATTCGCTACGCACGAGGTGCTCGGGTCTGTTGTCCGTCCCGGACCCGGTTTGCTCCTTATTTTAGTGGGGACCTACCACCACATGCATTTGGCTCTTGAGCCCTGGCCAAACTAATGGCAGTGGGTGGTTTGGTGGTCCTTGCATCTATGAGGCGCATCTCCATACGAAGCCACTTTCGCTCCTTATTAGGGCACTGACCACACAACAGGCGAGTCAGGCAATAACCGAGGTGAAGGATCCAGCTCCGGAATTTGATTTGCTGTAGAGAGACTGTTGGCGGTTCTGCTTGACGGACCGTCTAACTCGCCTGCCATCTTGTCAGGTTCTACGGACCAGTTATATATGTGTTTGCGACCGTCCCGATTAATTGGATACGCACCTCGCGACCACGGCCAGCAAGCAGGTAGGGTTCTTTGGAGGGGTTTGCACCAATTCGAACAGGGCCACCGCCTTGGCTGATGGCCAGGGCCCGAAGTACTGAGTAGACTAAATCCAACACATTGACAACTCACGGATCCTGGTGTCCTTCCCAACCTTCAGAGACTATACGCAGTGGCTCTTCGTGATCTTCGCACATACATCGCTGACACTTGTGTTATATACTCACCGTTTCACCCGGTTGCTCTACCCAATGCCGTAGGTTTTTACGGGTTAGTGCGGCAATAGTACCACTTCTAACATCCGCCCTACGTCTGTGGAGGGGTCTAGGATAACACGACAGGGCGACCCACAATCCTGTATGCCCAAGGAGAACGGACCTCCGGGCTCCTCAGCCAAAGCCTTCAGATTTAAATGAACTACCGTCAGGCAGCGGGTATTGCACAATGGGTCAGTTAGCCGGTATACATATTAGCCAGGAGTGGGTGTCCTGGTGATACTGAGCTGGCCGGCGTTGATAAGGGCGTCGAAACCGAAAACCAATACTACCCACCACTGCCCAGGTTACGCCACGTGGAGGCGCCCAGGAATGTAGACTATGGCGCATACTGTAGCTGAAATGGGTTGTCCCTTCAATGTTCATGGATCTAGCCTCACCACACCAGCCTCCAGCGCTCCATTCTTAGGCTTCCACGACGGGGGCACAACATGGTTGGCGGCATCCGTGTTTTCCGCGATTTTGACTGTCACTGTGGCAATCCACAGGGACGCCTTGCGACACTACAGAGGGTCAATTCGTGGTTGGCTTGCACACAGATCGACACCACTAACACCCACAGACTCCATACAACTATTACCCCTTATTACAGTCGTTTACCCCGACAGAGTATACAGTCCGCGGTGGAATGCAGATTGTGGTAACACGTATTAATTCCATACGGCATGACGGCCCTACACTCCTTCACCTGGCGCAATAACTCAGTACGCTGGTTTTGGGAACTCAACGCTAAACAGGGCAGGTGGATGGACAGGTGTCCGCTCCATACCTGAGTGCTTGAGAAACGCTCTTTGTGCCACTAGCCTACACGGCCACACAGAACATCACGTGCACCCCGTCCCCTCCAGCAACGAACCAATGGCTCCAGGGAGCAGTATGAACAAGACCAAGAGGTTACGTGGGTTATAAATAGACTGGTAGGCACCCCATTTTCTATATTTGCACATAAACGCGCTAGAAGACACACCGGGGTCATTCAGCAAACAGGCAATTCCAATTCTATATATCACGCAACAAGCCTGTTTCTTTTAGATTTGGAATGAAATAGCTTTTCTGTTTAACACGGTGGCATGTTCTACTATAACCAGATTTGTTACAGTGGTTGGTATTAGGGTGGGTTCATTTCATTTTACAGTGTCTAAGGAAGTTGCGATAGATATGTCCATAAATACACCGTTTCTAGATAAATAATGGCTAAAATCGAATATCTATTACTTTCCCAGCTTGATTGCCAATGCCCGCTTTTAGCTGTCTATGCATCGTGGCCCAGTTTTGAGAATTCTGGTGTCTGCGGGGAAGGACCAATGCATTAACAATCACATTTAAAATTAAGCACCGGTTTAGTGTCTGTGGATTTTAGGGTTGGAAATTGTAGGGTATTTCGCTACATTATTTACAGGGGGAGTTGTTATCCAGGGTTATAGCCACCAACTTGCGGTGCGTATGATCGCAATTCAAGAAGTTTGCCTAATTCCATGCATCAGACATATGCGCTGACTACTATTCAATGTATATTCAATCTCTTGGTGGGCAAAGAATGGCATGACGGTGGCGGATCGGTGACATAACCCTTGACTGTGGATGACTAAAGGTCGCCCTCGCGTTAAAGAAGGGCACCCCTTGGATGGCTTGCGCTACATGCACAAACAACTGCAACTCTAATAAATATGTATCAACTGATTCATCTGGAGGGTTTCAAGTACTAAGAGTTGTAGAAACAGATGAGTCGATGCACTTGTAGAAGCGTGTAAGAGGTATTAATAACGGATGGAGTTGTTGTTAAGGTGACGGCATATAGAACACGGTATGAGGCTTTCTATCTGATCGTTGGGTTGGGGGGGGGCTATGACTTTTTGCACGATTATATAACGGACAAAGGGGAGGGATCACGGTGAAACGCAGAAAATGGGTCACAGCTGGGCAAGGCGTCACTTAATCAGAGTGAGATGAAGTACTCAGGCCACATCTTTAGTGTTAGTCGCGCTTCAAACCACACGGAAAACAGACAAGCATTAGTCCACCACTAATGTGTCGCCTGGTAAGAACCTCAATGGAGTGGGTCGTCAAGACAATAAGCAGGCTGTCAGGGGCGGCGTGTTTTGAGGTATTGTATGAAAGGTTGGCTAAAATCGGCTGATTCTGTGATATTGTCGATCTCGCGATGGATAAAATTTGTGGTTTGATTTTCAACCAGCCTTTCACACCTCCCAAATTGTCAGTCCTAGTACGCGACGATTGTTGAGTTATAGTAGGTGGATAGATAATATTAAGAGGGCGGTTAAGATATTATTTTTGCACGTGTTTTGAACTGCTTAGACGTTTCAGGGCGGGAAGCGTGTGTGTGTGTTTATACGGTAGTAAATAGCATACGTAATAAGTTGTTTACAAACAAATCCTAGCTAAGTGCACGAGGTCAGGAAGTATAGTTCACGGAATGCCACGAACACAAAAATGTTATGGAAATCGAATACAATTGGCTGAAGCTATGTGTGCAAGTTAATGGAATAGAGTACATGGAGATATTCATATGAGAAAGGAAAGCATTAGGCACAAACTGTAAACCCACCACCTGAAATAAAGAGACTTAGCATGCAAGCATGCGGTTAGTAAATCGAAATCAGCGTGCCTACAAACGCTGCGCCGGCTCGTCGTAATTCTCTGCAGGACCCGTCGTCGCTTCTGTAGTGGCCCCAAATGACACAGCGCATGGCCCACTAGACACTTATATGAGAAAGAAAGGCATTAGGAGAGAACCGAAAACCCACCACCTGAAAAAAAGAGACTTAACATGCAAGCACGCGGTTAGTAAATCGAATTCAGCGTGCCTACAAACGCTGCGCCGGTGCTGCCTACGTTCACTGCGGGACCCGTCGTCGCTTCGGCAGTGGTCCCGAGTGACCTCTCTCATGGCTCACTAGGCCTGCCTGACTAAGGCACTCGCGACCGCATGTTCTACAACACAATGCGCTCGATGCCGATGGAGTACAATTCATCGGTGCTTGCCGCTTCCGCAACTGCCGCTTCTTCTCTGCATGCATGAGGGCTTTCTCCCGCACCTCAGCAACTGCCTTCGTGATTAGATCGCGCCATGCACCACGATCAGCCGCCTTCGATTCCCATGATCTGCAATCAAGATTAGAACGTGTGAGGCTCACTTTAATCATGTCCTGGTAACGTAACTTGGGTTTCCCAGCATGCCGCTTCCCTATACTCAGCTGACCGTATAAGAGTTGTTTCGGTATCCGCGTCGAATCCATACGGCTCACATGACCGAGCCATCTCAGGTGTCTCAATAAAAGTATGCAGTCCACTGCATACATCCCACTTCGGCGCAACACTTCCGTGTCTGCAACTCTGGCGCCCCAGCCGATCCGCAGAATTCGTCGCAGACACTGCTGATGGAACCGCTCGAGATATCGCACATCCCGACGGTACATCGTCCACGTTTCACTGCCGTATAGAAGAACGGACAGTACCATGGATTTGTACACCATCAGCTTCATGCCAATGCTAAGCTGATGGTTGTTCCACACTCGGTACTCAAGCTTCCCGAATGCCGCTTCCGCCTTCGACACGCGATTACGCAACTCAATGTGTAGCTGCTGATCAGTCGACATCACACTCCCAAGGTAGCAGAAGCGGGAGGTGGTTTCCAATACTTCAGCACCAATGCTGATTTGCGGCAATATTGAAGATTACACCTCCGGTGAAGGCTGAAAGAGACAGACAGTTTTGCTTGTGTTGTTGGTGAGCCCGAATTTGGCCGCTGTCGAAGCCAGAGCACTAGTCATGTGCTGCAACTCATCCGCGCTGTGTGAAAACAACGCACAGTCGTCAGCAAACAGCAACATACGGATAGTTGTCTCACAGACTAAAGTTCTCGCACCGAAACGACGGATGTTCAGCAACCCACCATCAATACGGTGCTCCACACGAACACCGTAAGCACAAGCCACATCAAAAGCACAAGACAACATTGCATGAAGATAGATATTAAACAGGGCAGGAGCTAAGACACAGCCTTGCTTCACACCAGAGACAACTGTAAAGTCATCAGAGGTCTCTCCACTCAGCTGCACCCTCGCTCGCATACCACTGTGCAGACATTCAATTAAACTTACAAACTTACGCGGGCAACCAAACTTACCCAACACCAGCCACAGTGCCTCGCGGTTCACCGTATCAAATGCCTTGGTGAAATCAACAAAAAGCGAGTACAATGGCTGGTGTCGTTCTCTACACTTCTCTTGCAACTGACGAGCCGCAAACACCATATCTATAGTGCTGCGACCCGAACGGAATCCACATTGCTCTTCCGCCACGTTTGGTTCCACAATCTGACTCACGAGGCGATTGAGCAGGATTCGGGCAATCACCTTGCCCACACAACTCAGCAAGTTGATGCCACGATAATTCGTGCAACATTGCTTGCTACCTTTGCCCTTGTACAGTGGTAGCACAAGGGCATCCTTCAGCTCAGAAGGCACTTCCTCCTCAATCCACACGCGTTGCACCAAGTGGTGCAGCGCAGTCAACAACGCGGGTCCACCGTGTTTCAATACTTCAGGTGGGATCCCGTCACCTCCGGCACATTTGCTGTTTCGCAGCTGAGCAAGTGCTCTCTGTGTCTCATCCAGTCTCGGCGTATCCGCCAGATCCGCCTTCACATCGTGCTGCTTCAGGCCATTCAGTGTAGGCCAGTCGATCTCTGAACGGTTGTTCAAGAGACAGTCAAAGTGTTTCCGCCAGACCTGCATTATGTCTGCAGTCTGGGTGCAGGTAGCGCCTGAACTACCGTCGATCAGTGTCCTCAGCGGCTCCAATCTCGGTCCATACACCGCCTTCAAGGAGTCAAAGAATTCCTTGTGTTGACGGCGTTCGGCGTAGCATTCCATCTGCTTCGCCTTCTCCGTCCACCATGCATTTTTAATGCGACGGAGCTCTCGGGTCAGTCGCTGTCGAAGTTTGCGAAACTGACTACTCTTCCCCAAGTCACTGGGGTCTGCAACATGTGCAGCAAATGCTGCATTCTTCTCTGACACCAATGCGGCAATCGTCACATTGTTGTCATCAAACCAATCAGGCCGCTTACAGTTTGCGCGCCCGATCGTCTCCTCCGCAGCAGCTGTCACCTGGTCGCGAATGTGGTGCCACAGGTCGCCCACTGTGGCTATACAGTCCACATCACCACACAGGCGTGCAGCCATCGCCTTCTCCAGCTCAGTACGTTTCGCCACAGTACCGAGGGAGAGAATGTTAAATTTACGCCGATTCACGGCGGGAGTGCAATACATCGATTTACGAAAATGTATGTACAGTTTGGTCCGAACCAATTTGTGATCAGTGCCACACTCAGCTCCACGCAGTACACGTGTCATGCGCACTTCACGCATATCACGCTGACGTACGATGACATAGTCGAGCAGGTGAGCGTGACCACTCCGTGGGTGCGTCCAAGTTGCTATATCACTCGCACTCAGTGCAAACCGAGTGTTCGTGATCGTCAGGCCGTGAGTGGCACACAGTGAGAGCAGCCTGTCACCGTTCGCATTCGCTGAACCAATGCCATGCGCACCGATAACATCTGTCCACGCTGATGCATCACGCCCAACGCGCGCGTTGAAATCACCCAGCAGAAATAGTCGGTCGCTCCTCGGCACAGACCGTATCACGGAGGATAGCTCAGTGTAGAACTGATCACGCGTGTCATCAGGATAACACATGGTCGGAGCGTACGTGCTTATAAAGGTGGCAAACTTACCTCTTCCGAGTCGTAGGCGAACAGTCATCAGCCGCGCGCTGATGCCCGTTGGTTCACCCACCAGCTGGCCATTCAGGCGGTCGGATATTGCAAATCCGACCCCATGTTCACGTGGTGCTGGGGCGGCGTTCCCCACCCAGTAGAATGTGTAGCCAGCACCTGCTTCATGTAACTTACCTTGCTCAGCGAGCCGAGTTTCACTGAGCGCCACAATATCGATGTGGTAGCGCGCCAGCTCCATTGCGACCAGTGCAGTGCGTCGCTCCGGGCGCTCGCTCGAGTTCCGGTCCAGTAGTGTGCGCACGTTCCAGCACCCGATGCTGAGTGCTTTGCGCGCAGGCATACGATTGCATTGGTGGGCAATCGCACGCGAGGTGGTCGTTGTGCTTCGGAGGTTTGCTTGAGGGACTCCACCCGGAGCCTTTGGCTCAATAGCCTGACCCACAAGGCAGTGGGTGGTATGGAGGTTTGCTTGAGGGATTCCGCCCGGAGCCTTTGGCTCAATAGCCTGACCCACAAGGCAGTGGGTGGTTTGGAGGTTTCCTTGAGGGACTCCGCCCGGAGCCTTTGGCTCAATAGCCTGACCCACAAGGCAGTGGAGAGCAGATCCAGCTCGGGAATGTGATTGCAGAGACGGATAGTGATCTGCTTGACGGCCGTCACACGCAGCCTTTGAGGTTCTGGAACAATTATCATATGTTTTGCGACCGTAATTGGATACGCACCTGCGACCACGGCCAGACGCAGGTGGGTTTTTGGCGGGTTTGCACCAATTTGACCAGGGGCTGCCTGGCTTGAGGCGGGCAGTAGCAAACCATTGAACACCCGGAGGTGTCCTCCCACCGTCAGAGACAATGCGTGGCACTCGTGCTCTACGCCAATCGAGCATTGAGAATATCACCCGTAACCTGTTGTCTCCCATGGCTAGGTTTTACAGGAAGTGGGCCATCGACCACTTCCTAACCTCCGGAGAGGATGGACTAGGATACTGCCAGGGCGCCCAATCCTGACAGGAGAACGACTCGGGTCCTCAGCCAAAGCCTTCGATTAAATGAACACCCGAAAGGCAGCGGGTCTAGCACATGGTCAGTTAGCTGACTCATGCGGATTGGCGTCCTGGTTCTTAGCAGGGAGAAGGGCGAAATCTAACTTCCACCCAGCGGTCGCCACGTGGAGGCGCCCAGGACATGAGACTATGGTGCAACAGTAGCAGCAGTGGGTAGACCATCTGTCAGGATCTAGCCACCACCAGCCTCAGCGCACCATAGGCTCTCCCGCCGGCCCACAGCATACATACATACATACACACGTATGCTCACGAGACATAGGACGTGCTTTTCAACTGATTGGGTGACGCACTCATCACCCGGTTGGTTGTCAGCGTGTGAACTGGAAGCTGTTTGGAAGTGTGCTAGTCTCAGGGCAGAAGGAGCGCTTGAATAAGCGCTCTCTGTTTGCATAGTTCAGTTGGTGTAGGCCTGTTCGCAATGGCTTCGGCCGTCCGTAACATTCGTTTCCTAAGCCCCTTGGGGTAGCGATTTGGAACAACATAAAACACTTTGAAAGCATCAGTAGCCTTACTTTGATGTCCACTTACGACCAGATGTTCTAGGATAGAACTCTTGATGCAACCGACAGTACCTTACTGCAATGCCGTGGGACAGTGCGCCGATATCCGTTTAGACAGACGCATAGTCCGAGGCACTTCACAACACAGGTGCAAGTAAATTGATATAGAATATAAGATTCGGATTGGACCGGGACCGAGACGTTGGGCAACAAACGGCACAGTTTCAGCAATGATGTGTGGATATGCAGTTGGAAACGTTCGAGCTACTGCAGCGGAAACTCTTTTGTTCAGCAAATCGAAAGCAATATCTCCCTTAAAGGGAACTGATAGAAACACATCTTTCATGGGGACTGTTGTAATCAATTCATGACGATCATGAATCACTGCGTGCTTTCGGAGGAAGTGGGCTGGATAACC
>CALYDF020002809.1:0-17160 GCA_944474145.2 Dicrocoelium dendriticum | reverse complement strand
CATAATACAACATTTCTCAGTGCCATACAGATTGATTTCGCAACATCGATCGATTATATTTTTAACCTACAATTCTACCTACAAGCATGTACATTTCTGAGGGTATATGTTTCCAGTGATAATTTGTACAATCTGAATGTCGGACAATGTCGGACAATAGTCCAGCATCTTCTCATTACTGTTCCTGCATCGCTTTTCTATTTCTTTATCTCTCTCCTACCACTGTTGGCCACGATTGAGCCGATCTCCCGAGGTGATGGATAACAGCTTCCAGAAAAGTGGTTCACTTCATGCAATGTGAGTTTTCACCAACTCATTGGCAAACATTAAAAGTGCTCGACTCGAAGCAGCTAAATGCTAGCTGTATGATGTGGATAGCTTAAGATAGAACACAGGCCTCCACATAAATAGATACATATTTAGGTATAATGTGTCACCATGATGATGACAAAATAGCATGTGACAACAAACGAAAAGAAGTTAAAGAAACGAGTCAATGACTCACTGGCTACTTGCTTTAAGCCAACACAGCACATGGGCCGATGAGATGGGAAAGTGAATTGTGGAAGCAGATCTCCGGTAGACGGTTCCATGAAGGGTCCTATTGCTTTACTTGAACTGATGGCTACATCCATTTTCATTCCTCCTCTCAACGTCTCAATAGTTCACTACATTTAAATGATTGACACCTCAAACATTTCATTATGAACGCAACTGATCTTGAAAAAGCTATCTTTTCACTATCAGACTTCGTTGTACTAATTGATCAGGCTCCTATACCGCCTGTGTCTCGCATGTCGAGAACTATAACGTTTATTTATTTATTTTGATCTTAGATGCGGAGACTTCACTTCTAGCGTACTTACAGATGGAATATAAATACGAAGTTTTGCAGGCGCTTCACCAGATTCCTCTATCCATTTTGCGCTTCTCGTTTTGCCAAGCATTGGTATTGATTAATCGCTACGGTATTAGATCGTGCAGAACCTCGTTTTCCGTGAAAAAAGTAGAGTACAAAATTTACCCTTTCATTTATAAATATTAAACCAAATTTTACGCGTTCTTTGCGTCCACGAACACTTATCCAAAATTTGCCGAGAATACAGGCACACCACTCTCCAGAATCATGGAGAGGTTAGTTAAAGAACGCATAATAGAGTATGTGAGTTCTATGCACCTTCTCAGTAAACATCAGCACGGTGTCTTGTAGGGTAGGTCGTGCACTACCTGTCAGTTAGATTACCTTGATTATGTGACTAGAGCATGAGACGCCGGAAGTGCCATCATCGTAATATATTTTAACATCCAAAAGGCTTTTGACCGTGTCCCACACAACTCATTGTTGCGGAAGCTTATGTCCTATGGTATTACAAATTCGCTTCTAGATTGGTTGTCTTCCTACCTCGAGGGTAGAAAGCAAGTAGTCAAAATCGGTAACTATACATCTGAAGTCCCCACAGTCTATAGTGGAGTGATTCAAGGTAGCGTGCTAGGCCCGTTTTTATTCTTAATCTATTTCAACGATCTCCTTGATGAAATCTCGTATGAGAAGCCGTTCCTTTTCGCTGATGATGTTAAAATTGTGTATTGTTCCGCCCCTGGGCAATGTAGTCCTAACTTAGCCTATATTCAGTCTGACTTGTCCGCATTGGAGCTCTGGAGTAACTCCTGGAAGTTGCATTTTGCCACTCACAAGAGTAATCTACTGTACCACGGCTGTGGCCCTTCTCTGAACATCCTTACATTAAACGACACCCCTATTCCTTGGTCTTAGATATTCTGCCTCGTTTAATTTTTTAGAGCATGTTATATTCTTGCAGGCTTCTGCCAGAAAAGTGGTCGCCTATATAAGTCGAACTCATTTTGAGGGATTCCAGGCTTCAAGCCTTTAAAATAGGTGTTAGGTCGAAGCTTGAGTACTGTACGATAATGCATAGTAATCTGAGAAAAGTGGATATTATAGCACTAGAAAACATTCAACGATCATTCACAAAGAGGTTTTTAAACATGCCTAATACTATGACATACCGTGAGCGTTGAGAGGCGCTAAATCTGGAGCCGCTATGGCTACGCAGACTCAAACTTAATCTGTGCCTTCTATACCGCTTACTATTCGGGTTAAGCTTCACTGCTCAGCCACAACTCGAGTTTCAGACTCTTATGCGCTATGAACTAAGAAACAGCGAGCGCACAGTGAAAATACCAAAGTCTCGCACAAAGCCCCGCTCAAATTTTTCCTAAAATATGCGTTAATATGGAAAAAACTTACATTGAGTGTTAGAAACTGTACTACCTATCCACAATTCAGATGCATGATTAATATTCACCTGACTGTTGCAAATATCTGGTCAACACTAAGCCAAATGATGACTCTATATGATTTGTATGAGAAAGGTCCTGGATACATATGAAGGTTACCATATCCTGTATTGGTTTCAATATTATAAGATTACCTACATATAGTTGCATTCTTGAGTATATATTTGAGAACGATCTTGCTCCTATCAATCCGTCTAACCAATTCTGTTTTTTCCTTTGACGCACTGGTCCGTAGATGCGCTACGCTTTTCAAGCTGATGACTCTGTGCCATCTTCGTCACTCGCCAAAATTTTCCAACAAATTGTGTCTGGCCTATCGGCAAGCATTTGTATGCATCATAATGTTTTATAATTCCTCATACTTTATCTTCTTCTTTGTTTCACTCTTGGTCATGACCGGGCTGATCTCTTGTGTTGACGGATTACAGCTTCTAATTAAGAAGTATACCCATGCAAATCATATTACTACTGACTAGCTGGCTTAAAACAAAAAAGTGCCATACTTGATTGATCCGCATGACAGAACGGGCTGAGGCTTCATCGCCTATAATGTATGCATACAAAAACAGCCCTAAAAAAGACATTTGATACCTAGTTCTGATGGCCTATTTACTGTCTTGCCACACAGGCACAGAGCCAATTGGAGCATGGAAGTGCGGGTGAAACCCATCGTGGAAATACCCTGCATGGAAGCAAGCCCCCTGGGAACAGTTCCATAAATGACTGTATTACTTTACGTGAACTTTCCGTGAAATCTACATTTATTATTGTTCCCAGTTTCTTTAGCTCTCTGCTTTTTTCCAAACTGCTAATCAATTCAAAAACCCATATGGGAACCATTGATCAAAAGACGAATAATTAACTATATTATGCGATCACGTTTTACATGTTGATAAGACTACCCAATTGGACTGTGCCCCGCATTGCTGAGGAATAAAACGTTTATTTATTTATTTATTTGTTTATTTATAGCTTTCGCCGATAAACCTGTAGATGTCCTGTTACAGACAGCGCTTCTTCTGAATTGGTCATCCTACATCCGCATCCTCCCAGATATTTCTTAGTCTACGCAACCATGTGAGGCAGGAGTTGGTAGAACAGTGAAGAATGGTTTACCACTAGTAAAAATGCAGGTGCTTGATTAGTCCCGTTGGGTGGTTATAGTGAGAAAAAATAGATCAAAGGATAAGGGAATCGTCGGTTTAATCAACCACAGGTTGAATGTGCGAGCACAAAGCAATTTGAGGAGTGGTTCCTGCTCACGTAATACTTGACGAAATAATACATAAGGGAGATGACAACGCTTACTCGTGTGCACCTTCCTTTGTTCGACGGAATACATAAATACAATAGTAGCGTTTGGTGAATACCGTCAGTGTGGGGGCAGAAACAACGAAAGTTGCGAAGGCGTTCCATGGTTGGCACACGCGAAGCGAAAAGTAATTCCGGCCACAATTAGTAAGGTTATACTGTGTCGTCAGCTTTAGCTGGTGACCTCTCAGACTAGTATTGTGATTCAGCTTCAGAACATGACTACAAGTGTGGCTCGGATTCTTTAGGATCAAATATATCATTCTCAGATCGCCACGCAGCTGTCGATATTGTCCACTGTAGATTGCAAGGGAATTCAAGCTTAGTTGGTAAGGGAGATGAAACAGACCTTTTACGTTTTTGATCGCACTTCGTTGTTGCAGTTCAAGTGCTGATAGGTCACGCATGTGCCAGGGCTGACAGGCCTGAATAGCGTATGCTGAATGGGGCCGATGTAGGTATTGAGCATCTGAAAGAAGTGTGAAGGGTCAAAGTGCTCATGCACTCTCCCCAGGAAGCCAAGTTGTCGGTTGGCTTCGTTGGATGCTTCCTCGACATAATGTGCACAGCCAAGCTCTTCTTGTAATACCACACCTAGATCGCATTCAGTAGTAGCAATGCCTGATCCTCATAACTGTACTCGCAAGTCAAATGAAAGCGTACGTTCAATGTCTTACACTTGATGGTGTTGAAATGAAGAATACCGGAATAAATTCGTAGCCACGACCATACTAGTAGACGGTGCTCCCGAAGCTGGAGGACACAGTAAGCGGAAACTACCACCCGCAACCAGGAACACTGAAGCTACATTAGTCAAACCTGTCCCTTGAAATCGCACGGTGCAATCAATCTATAGGTTGCGCAGAGCTTAAGGTACGAAGGATATGCCACGAGGATTGTGCAAGTTGTGTTTAAATTCAGACCAATATCAACAAGGGCACTGGAGTCCTGGTGGGCGGTTTGCAGCCTTCTACCCAGTGACCTCCATCTCAAAGGAGTGCCCCTAGGCAAACACACTTGAGCAGTCATTTAGTCACACAACTTGCAGACCAGCTGTCGGATAATTTAATTCAGCATGCCAACAAAACTAGAAAACACATCCCGTAATTAACCTAAAAAGAGGAGACATGTGGTAATATCGCGGTCTATATATCTGACAAAATGGTGGCGAGAACGACGTGAGATGATATGGGGTAGCATATGTATCGTCCCAACAATTTTAAATAACAACTTTCACCCGTACAGCAATGGACCGTGTTTCTTTACCATGACGTAATGCAGATGAGGATTCGGGAGACGGGTCATTTCAGGTGCCTACGAGTTTGAGCTTGGGAACAAGCCCTCCTTGTTTTCATTCCGTAGGTCCGATTCTCTGTATCCGATGCTGGCTAGCCAGGAATCGTTCAAAAGCTCGCCATTTGCTCTCCCGTGGCTGCACCACTTGGTTCGCGTTCAGTCCCGTGAGCTTCGCCAGCGGTATATTGGTCCGCTTCACTGCGTTCTCGACAAATTCATCCTCCGCTGTTCGGGATCCAAGTACGCTACCAGACCTCGTTGTTAATGCATTCTCGGCTCGAGCCGCAAGACTCGCACTGCTTCCCTCCTCTCATCCATTGCGCTCGTTGGTAATTCCCTACTAGCTCGAGTTGTTGTCTTTCCAGTTCTTTAGTTGTCGTTTGGCTTCTGCCTCCCTACACTTGCCCCTATTCGATGTCATTTTTCTCTCTTCTACCATGGTGGTAGAAGTGTGGCATTCACCCAACAGTTCACTACTCCAGTGTCCATTTGGATGTTTGCCCCTTTCCGGTCGAGTATGGTGTAGGGGCGTTTTCAGCGTTCCCTGAACTTGCCCGCACCAGGCTAGTTATCATCTGGCGGATTGTTGAGCCATACCTTCAGTTGTTCTCCTATCCTCAAAGGCGTCCGCTTGTGTGCCCAATGCCTGGCGTCGTAATTCCTCTTATTGCCTGCTTGTCAAGCTTTGGTTCCTCCTCAAGCTGTCACCCGGAGTCGGTCGTGCTGCAGTGCAGGATGTATCCCCCACGATGTTTCGCTAAGCACCTATCGAGTGATTTGCTGACAAAATGTAATGTGAACGGCAGAAACTTGGTGATCCACTGCATGCTGGTCCGATGGACAAGCACAACTTCAGGCAACGCTTCCTCGCATGCCAACTTCGTGTGGTCTATCTACGTGTTCATAGTCCGATTGAACCGTTCTGTCATTCCGTTGACCAGCGGGTCGTACGGTGAGGTGTGCCGCCCCTTGTCCAAAGACACCTTAAACGCTTTCAACTCGAAGCAGGGCGCTTGATCCGTGATAACACTTTGTGGTATTCCACACCTTGCTGGCACATTGAATTCGAATGCCTGTTAGCAGCGTATTGGTCTGCTTCACTGCGTTCTCAACAAATTCCACCCTCCGGTGTTCTGGGCCCAGGTTCTTGACCGGACGTCGTGGTTGATGAGCTCTCGGCTCGATCCGCATGGCTCGCACTATCTCGTATCGTCTCATCTAGTGCGCTATTTGGTAATTCCGCACTATCCGGATTTGTTATCTTTCCGGTTCCCGAGTAGTCGTTAACTTCCGCCTTCTTACAAAATGAGTTTCTCACTGCGCCTCCAAAATAAGATTATTGGCCGAATTTCCCCGGTCGACACAACGTTACACCCAAAACACAGGTCATCGGCTTACTGCTAACGACAGAGAAAATTTCCTGTATGTACACCAAAGCACAAGTTCTCCTAAAGAAGCGAGCTTTACTGTGGCTAGGTTAAGCAGCAAACATCAGGGACTTCATATTCGTAACGGAAATTTGCTTGCACACAGAGATTACAGACGCCGAATACGCGATACCTGCTTTGTCCATTCTTCGAAACGATCGCCAAAGTAACTGGGCCGAGGTAATTTTATATAACCGCAGGAACTTGCATTGCTCACTTAAGGACGACCAGGAACTGGTGGTCATAGACTATCACTGACGAAGTATGCAACTGAGATGCAACGGCACTCGCATTGTGGCAATTGTTTATCATTGCGAATGTCTACGACAGAGGTGGACTCCCATCTGTTGTTAGCCTCAAAGATAATCCTGCGACGACGATGGCACCATTTTATCATCTCAGGCGGCTTCAGTGCTCACGATCTAGTAGTTCGGGCATCCCCAGGGAACAATTCAAAACCGATCTGCAAGAGCATATTGCAAACCTTCATCTCTTTAGCCGATTCAGAGCGGGAAAGAAGTGGTTTATGATCAGGGTTTATATCGATCTCTCTTCCCAAGACTACTAGCGAAAATGCCTGATTACGATAATGATCACTAAGACCTCTCTGTTCAGTGTGGAGTAATGCCTCTCAGCCTGATGAAGGGGGCGATATACAAAGCGTTTGGGTGAAGGGATACGTCATAAATCCAGCGAAGCATTAGAGGACAGGTTATTTGATATTGCACCAGATAGGGGAGACGCTGAGCGATGTTTTATATCTGTGGTGGTCCTCCTTTGAAATGGAGACCAAATCCAATATTTCCGCTTGCGTAACCTTTAATAGAAATGCGCAAATATTGTTGTGGCGTTAGGCAAGAAGTGGTGGCAATGAGAACTCATCATAAAAATGATCGAAGTTCAGCCAAATTCTGAGGTTCAGGTGTGACAAGGATGGCCCTTAGCATGCTGAAGAAAGTGGAACGCGCAGACGTAGTGTGGAACCGTTCAGTGAAATCCTACTACGTTACATTGGCTATAAATGCCGAAAGAAAAGCCGATGGAGTAAGGAAGTTAAGGCAAGGTCATTGTTAACCAAACATGTGCTCCCCTGTGTTCACGATCACTATGCAGGTGCATGCATGGGAGCATCCTTCTCCAAAAGCCGCAAACGTACGGAATTGGAAACTCTCTCCTTGGATGGATCAGAAATTTCCGCCTACCGATGCGGCTTTTGGTTCTAGTTCCGGGCTCCTATTCTGATTCTATTGTTATGGAATGCGGAGTCACACAAGGGTCAGTTTTGGGGCTGCGCTTATTTTAGTTCTTCAGTAAAAGCCTCACACGCGTCCCCGAATAAAATTACCTGTCATTTGCCAATTACAACAAGATGTGGTACCCGATCGGTTGTCAGGAAGACCACGATATGGAAACATTCTAGTGCTGTTCATCCCAACACGGGCACCCCAAGACCACGGTTTCGTCCTGGTTGGGACTCATCAGTTGGAGATAGCCTGAGTTGGGCTGGAACTCAGAGCCTATTGTCTCATGGTTGACGCCATAAGCACTATGCCACTGAGATCCGCGAGCAACGCTTGGTCCAGCGGAAATGAATGTGAACGAACGATATGTTGCAACTAGACTTGGACCGAGTATTGAATGGTCAAAGGCAAATATACTTCTGTTTAACGCGAACAAGCGCTAAACTATACATGTACGCAACTAGCCTAATAATGCATAAAAACTTGGGGCTCATATATTGAAGACCATCACACAGGAAACGGGAGAAGAGAAACGACTCCGGCTGTTCGGCGCTGTGATTGTAGGCGTACAAATTCACGAACCAACATGTTGACGGTAGAATTTCGGGAGGTTTGATTACTCCATCTTCCCCAAATGCTCAATACATGTGAAATCGCCTCATTTAGAATATGCGATACAGATTTGGTAACATTGACTAAACTGCGATCTTATTGTACTGGGTACCGAACAGCGAATGACAACACAAATGTGGCGGATTTGTTCCATCTGCTATACCATGTATGAATGAAAGCCCTAGTTGTGTACAGCGTCATCTGTCGTCGTCTACGGAACGACCTCATTTTGCCGTTACAGATAGTAAATACATACATACATTACTAAATATGTGTTGTATTCCTCGGCGAGGCGAGGTGCAGTCTAACTAGGTAGTCTGATCAATGTGTACAAGAGGATTACACAAAGTTAACAATTGTTCGAGCTTTATACAATGGATTCAAAACGGGTATTGAACTAATTGGCAGGTTTAAGGTATTAAAGAAATTAAAAGGTCAGAAACAATAACAGGTGCGGAGTTAACGAAATGTTCGTGTAAAGTAATACGGCCACTCATGGAACCGTCCCCAATGGACCTGCTTTAATGCAGGCTATTCCCTCGAAAGCTTTAGCCCGCAGTTCCGTGCTATACCTGACCGCGTGCCGGTGTAGCATAGTAGCATATTAACCATCACCTGTTTATCAGTTCTTCCTTTTAGGCCAATTTAATGCATGTAATATGGGCGATGAAACCTCCGCCCGGTTCGCCATGCGGATCATTCGGTTATAGACTTTTATTGTACCCAGTCTGTTGGTGGTAATGTGCATTGGTAAAGCCTGGTCACGCTTGCAGTCATCTGAAAGTTAACTGCAACAAGGATTGTGAGGTCACCAGCTGAAACTAGGCACCCAATACACTCGGCTGCAATTGCACCGGAGTTATCATTCTCTTCGAATATTCCTTAGTGGAACGCTATATCGACCGCTGTCATTTCTGAGCCCACGCTACATGTGTGTTTAAAAACGACTCGAGAATACATTTTATTATCTGCAATAATTGACTTGATTTCTGTTCATTTTTTGAGGGCAAGGCACAGACAAACATTGTGTTCACTAATACCCCCGAAATCTGGGTAGACGGATATACAAGTGTGCTGACGTGGGTAATATGATGAGTCCACATATGCGCGTTTCACTTTAGTGCAACTACTTTTTCGATTTTATTTAATTTACACAAACCATCCCACGGGACTTGTCAAATCTCGGCATTTTTATCCGTATTATACCATTGTACCGTCGTGCTATTGCTTCATCTCAAAACTTCCAGAAAAGACCAACTGTCTCCTGGAGCCAGTATGGACGAGGTAGTGGGTAATAGACCGCTAGACACCTTGTCAACATGCACATCAATCGCAGTCACACCAGGGATATCAAGCAATAGCCACCAACTTAGAACGACAAGATGAAATAAAATAAATCGAATAATGCATACAGATACGGTGGCCAACTTTTCACTAGGTGGGCGTATAAAATAAATTGGTTACGAACGAATCCGCTATAGTTTCAAGACGTCAGAAAATATAATTTAAGGAAATACTGCAAATGCGAAATCATTTCGAAATTAACTACAGTTCGCTTCAGGCAAGCAACATAAGCCCCATGGTCATAGCACAACTCACATTACAATTCGCATAATCCTCGGCGCAACTGCCAATTGGTGACCGCGTGTGGCATACACACACTTAAACCTACACCGAGATACAATGCCACAAACACATTGTAGCCAATGACGAGCGCACGGCCGTTTGCGCGCACACGACGCGCTGCGCGTTCCATTCGCGAATACGACAATGCACATGAAAGTCATCGATTGGATCGGCGCTGCCTGCATTAAGACAACGTGAGTTGTGGCGGTAGACGACCGTGCATCATACGACTATGACACGAACCGGGAGCGCGCGTATCTACCATCCAGCAGAGGTAAAGAATGCGATACTGGAGGCGTTCGATGCTAAGGCAGATTGGAAGACCACTGCACTCATTTTGAACGTGAACATCAAAACATGTCGAAGCTGGATACAGAACAAGTACCTAAAGAAACCGAAAGGGAAGCACGGTGGGGGGCGTCGCAAGGCTTTAACAGATCTGCAAGTGGATAGTATTATGGAATGGGTAGCTGAACAGCCGACGATCACATTGGAGGGAATTCGATCCCGTTTGAAAGATGTTTTCGACTTGAAAGTGGATACTAGCACTGTGGCGCGTAGTGTCGATGGAAGAGTGATAACAGTGAAGAAGCAGTTGGGAAGTGAGGAGTGTGAGAATACGTTGGAGAACGAGCAGCGCAGGAAAGCGTACGTGTTGGAGTTGCTGACGTTTGAATCGGAAGGGAGGCAGTTGGTATGGATAGACGAGATGCAATTGAAATTGTTCGGTAGTCGCAGCGTGTGCGATTATTCCTCAGGTTACAGCAAGATCTATGGTCGTGGTTTGAACCTGTATATTTTGGTTGCGCTGACGAAGGCGGGGTTGCTCGGCTTTTCACTTATCCAAGGTGGATTTTTCGTGGAGGTGCGTGCGAATTGGCTGCGCGAACTATTGGAGGACAACGTTCGCATGTTGATCGATGGGTGTGTGCTGATTTGTGGCAACAGTTCGTTGCACTCTGCATTGGACGTAGTACTGGAAGAGGAACGGTATCGCGAGGGACGTCAAGTGCGTCTTTCTCCGTATTGTCCCACATTAAATCCAGTGGAGGGTGTGTGGAGCATCATCCGAACGCGGGTAAGTGAGACAATGAGACTGCAGCGCTCCGAGATACTAAGTGGTGACCCAACCTTCGTCATGTCCAAGAGTGAGTGGAGAATGCGAATATTGGAGGAGGCAGTGAATGAAGCAAAAAGTCACTTGACTCCGGATTACTGTAGACAAATGGTGGAGTTAGTGATGAAGAACTACACGAGAGCAGTGCACTTAACCGATTTGTGAACAATTCCCACCTTATGCACATATATACATTTGTACAGAATTATGACTTGCATGTTTTACTTAGGAGTCACTTGGATAATTTGTGCTGAGCTGCTAGTCGCGCGACGGTGTTCTAGATGAGTTGCCTAGTGGCGAAAATAGGTATGCGTTCGAATGGCTAAGCGTTTTTAAGAGTACTGAGTATGACACAGTTTGGTAATGCTTTGACAGCAAGGATAACGTCGGTAACAATGCGGGGCTGTTTGGTGTTTATTACAGTAGCTGAGTCGTCGCAGTCCCTAGCATTTGGCTGTGTGCAACGTAATGGTCAACTATGACGAGGGGCAATTATTCATTTGTTCCCCGAGCTTGGTGGTTTTGTCGCAAACGTTTCAACACCATACGAGGTGGCATCCCCAGTGCAGTGAGATGCGGAGTGAAATCTTACTGAATAAATCGTCCTTCCCTGCTCGACCTGCAGGTGACTTTTGAAAGTGGCAGTCTCGATTTGCACCCCGTGACCACTACTCACTCTGCCCACAACTGATGTCGGCGTCCGAGTTGTTCTGCCTTAAACCGCGTGACAAATTATTCTTTATTTCTTTCTGTGGAAGTTTTTGGTATATTGAATCGTTGTCGATGCGCATGCTGATTGCGATTTTAATTGAGAATCACGCTTTCAGAAATTCCATTTCTTTTCTTGTTTCACCCCGTGCCAGAACTTCTGTTTCGAGTACTGAATTCTTTCGCTAATTCTCATCAGACTCAAACATTACATGATGACGACAAAGTACCATATGTGCCGGACTGTACTTCATATTGATCGGAATGTTTAATTTCAATAGGAACAACAAAATAAAACACGGGGCGTTTGGCGGTAGTAAAGTATGTACAGGGGAAGATCACAACAGGTTGTAGCCACGGTAGAAGTAAAGGACGTACAAACTGTATTTGTACGCACAATTCTGGCTTGAGGTGGCGGATGTAAATAGCTTCCGCAATAGACAGGATATGCTTCTGGAATTCGCGCGAGAAACAATCAGGAATAGTGTAGAGGACTACAATTCGCTTATCTCATAGAATTCGCGAACGGATCCAGAGGCGATTTTGCAAAGGCGAAGCGAGGTCTAGTAACAACTCCATCTTGTCTCACCATCTAGAGTGCGGTCGCGTAGGGACGGAATAGAATTCAGAGTCCTCTATACTATTCCTGATTGTTTCTCGCATGGATTGCGGAAGAATCTCCTGTCTATTGCGGAAGCTATCTACATCCGCCACCTCAAGCCAGAATTGTGCGTACTAACGCAGTTTGTACGTTCTTTACTACTACCGTGGCCTACAACTTCTGCTGTGAGCTTCCCCTGTAGATAATTTGCCATCGTCAAACACCCCGTGTTTTATTGATTTGTTCCTGTTGGAATTAAACATTCTGATCAATATGCAGCCCAATCCGATACATTTAGTACTTTGTCGTCATTATGTAATATTTGAGTTTGATGAGAATTACCAAAAATAATTCTTTACTCAGATGCTCTCTCCCTTGGTTCATTCGAATAAACGGGAAGTTTTGGATTGCTGAAAATCCGCAATTCCCGTGATGTAGTCAAACTTCTGTTTTGCTCCTATCGAAGCTACGTCCTTCTTCATTTACATGCAATGAAACTAGGGACAATGCATAATGCTTTACACAGGCTCTTTTAAGTTCTCGTAGCCTTGTTGCCAGTTTTCTTCCCGTCTGACCAACATAATCCCTTTCGCCATCGCGGCAACTTATTTTGCATACCACATTGCTTCGCTCATGCGCCTGCAGTTTTGCTTTTGTTTTGTGAAGTGTTTTTCGCAACGTGGAAGTTGGTTTGTGTGCTACGCGGAGATGATGCCGTTTGAATGGTCTGGCTGCCATTTCCAATATGTACATCATAAAAAGCAGACCAACGCGTCGCGCCCTTGTTGTTGTTGTTGTTTCTGCTGCTGTTGCAGTTACAGATGTTGATGTCGCCGCTGTTGTTATTGTTATTGTTGTTGCTGTTGTTGTTGTTGTTGTTGTTGTTGTTGTCTTTGATGTTGTATGCTGTATGTTTGACAGCATCTGCAAATAATAAGAAATGCCACTGCAGTACACTGGCAATCTCGTTATTTAATGTTAGGAATGAACGTGGCCCCAGTACCGATCCCTGACACTGGACGTCTATTGAGTCGGAAATGGAGCTGCGGACTCTCACATTCAGCTGACGTTGAGCGAGGAAGTTGCCGATCCAACCGAGTATAGGGTCACTGATTCAATAGCTGCGAAGCTTGTGCAGGAAAATGCGGTGGTCCAAACGATCGAACGCTTTCGAGCAGTCCAGGTAGACAACGTCCACTCCCACTCTGGCATCGGCTGACTCTGTCCAGCTTGCTCGGGCTAGCAGCAAGTTTGTAGTGCAGGATCGATATCGGCGAAATCCGTGTTGCTGTGACATTTGGATGTTTTTACTCTCAAGATATCCCATGAGCGCCTCTGCAATTATGCGTTCCATTACTTTGGATAAAACTAGGAGGAGAGTGATTGGACGGTAATTCGAGGGCTCCGAACGATTACCACTTTTGAACATTGGAGTGACCAGCTTATATTTCCACCTTGTGGGAACCTGCGTTTCGTTGAGACAACGTTGAAAAACCGAGCTAATGGTTTGGCAAGGTACATGACCGCTGTCGTCAAGGCCTTCGGTTTGATGTCGTCCACGCCAGGTGACCTGTGCACGCGCAATGACATTAGCGTTTTCATCATATTGGCTGCCGTGAACGATACGTGGTTTAACCCTGGTGTCGATGGAAGCTGCGTCAAAAGCGGATGTAATGATGTTTCACTCCGAAAATTATGGATGAAGTGTTGGCGAAGCACGTTGGCTTCATCTTGTGCGGTTTGCGCAAGATCATCTGTTGCACGTAAAACCGGGATGCCGAGCTGCAATCGCGGAGTTGTTGACGTGTCCATACAGTAACTTGGAATTTCTACTGAATTTCGCCGCTAACTGCCGTTGATGCTGGTGTTTGTCTTCACGGATCAGCTTGACGCAGGGGTTTTGCTGAGTTGTGTAGGCGTCCCAGTCCAGGTTACTTGGGCAGACTTTGTAAGCGCGCCAGGCTGAATCACTTAAGCCCATGCATTTTCTAGTACGGCTCCTCATGAACAAATTCACTTGTTTGGGTGAAAGACCTTGCTTTCTGACGCATTTGCCCCTGGCTAAGTGAATTTGGTGACGAACAACATCCAGGCAACATCGGGCAGCTTCTCTGCCAAGAAGAACCAGCCAGGTTTTTGAACGAACTTGGATAATATATCGTGATGTGAAATGACATACGTTTCCAGGTTGTTCTAGAGATGTACTCCGAGTAACAGATATAACGGAAGAACAACGTCGCATGATCGCTACGTCCAATTGGTGCATCTATGGTCACGGTGTGGGCCATTAGTTCCTCTCTGGAGAGCACAATGTCCAAAACAGAGGGTGTATCACCCGTTCGGAATCGCGTGGGAGAGGTGACATGGTTGTACAGGGGTACATCGGCGATCACCATTTTCAAATCCGCCTCGAATCCTTCTCTATGTGATGCTGGAACTTCGATTGCGTGCAGGTTGAATTCCCCCACCAGAAGGACGTGACTGCATGGTCGTGCCAGAACTCGTTTCATCGCAGAAGCTAGGCATTGATCCATTTCTACGCTAGACATTATGGGGCGGTAAACTATCCCTAGTAAACACACATCACCACGTCTTAGCTGCATCCGACACCAAAGAGAATCGACGACTTTCGTTTCTGGTTCAGCAATGACATCAACATGCAGGTCGGATCGATAATACAGGAGTACTCCCCCTCCTCTCTAGGTCGATCGTTTCGTATGGAAGTCACGCTGGGCAGTGCAATTTCAGCATCCGTGATCTCCGTGATCAGCCATGTTTCGGTGACCATAACTAGGTCCCAAGAGGTGGAGACCTGACGAATATAAAGTCCGCTTAGCTTGCTGAGAAGATCTTGGGCATTGGTATACAAGCAGGTGAAGGCATCGGTGATCAGAAGCGTGTTTGTGAATGCTGGTTTCCGGTGAGGGACTATGCCGACCTTGCGGGGTCGGCTGCTGGTCGTTTTCCTGTAGGACCGATGACGCAGGCCCTAGGGCCAGTTCAGGTTTTTGTACAGAGCTCTCCGCGCAAACAAGAAGGTGACCACCCTGTCCTCCTTCAGCTGCCGGTGTGTTTTGGCATGGTCTCCGTTCTGAGCTACACGGTGACAGAATTGTATTGCTAGGTTGCTTACCCAGTGTTACATTGTCAATGCGTGGCCCGGTGCTCATCGCCTTTATACGTATTTCGGGTGGCAGCATTTTACGCTTTTCGTGCCACAATTTGATCACATGTTCTACCATCAGTTCGGGGTGCAATGATACTTTCATCACTCAGGGACCACACCCTTTGTGGTTAGGTGATAGCCATAACCTTGATATCGAAGTAGCGATAGCATTTTTCAGTGAGAGCACTTCGCGAATAAAAGGCCTTTCATCCCAGTCATGCGCTTTGGCCTCTAGCTCGCTTAATGTCTGGAGCTCAGTGGCACCGTGAACAAGGATATATTTTGCGTCTTGTTTTTTATGGAAAGCATCCGGATTTTGTTTGCGTTTCTGGCATTTGCTCCAAGGAATATCCGGAAATATTAGAACAGCGGTAGTACGAAGGCGAATGGCTTACAAGAGAAGTGCCTCTGCATTATTACCTGACAGAAGGGTTACCTGGAGTAACCGCGGATCACCGTAGTGTTCGGAGTTTGAGTGACGGACGAGACAAATCCTGCGGACTGGTTTAGCTTGAACCTCTATTACTTGACACAGGGATTCCCACAGTTTTGTCGTCTAGTATCTAATATTTTATAGAATTTGCCCCGGGTTCTGTTAGAGAAGAGCATATATCAGGCAGAGGATCATGCTAATGTTTCATGTTCTCCTTGTTGGAGGGAGCAATGGCTGTTTTCTTCGGTTGGACAAATGATGGGGTCTTGAGTCCCGTGATGGTATTAGCAGTAGTAACTCGTTTGGCAGCGGGCTCGGTTGCCATGGCAGGTGCCTCCGTCATATGGGTAGTAACAACGAACGCGTATGTTGTCGGTCCTATAACAATGCTCAGCGTGGCGGGTGATTCCGGCTAGAGGCCACAAAAAGTCATCTTCTGAAACTTCTTATTTGTTTTTCGAATAAGGGTAGCTGGTTTACACCATATAACGGGCTCTCTGTAGTCCAGTGCCAAAACCACGCTGCCTTGCGGTAAGGTTTTTGAACCAAAGCTTTTGGTTGAGGACCCTAGTCGTCCTCCTGCTTTCTAGGCCTGTGTAACCTGACAGTATCCTGCCCATGCAATACACCATGAATTTGCCTTCTAACAAACGCTTGATGCTCTGGATATCGCAAAGTTAATACACGGCGCCATACCTGCCGCTTTGAGCAGGGTGGATAGGGGTTGGGATGCTAGTGCTCAAGCCCTCCTCTTTTTATTCCTTCTCTTGCGCTTTTTCATCCATAGCGTTCCGCTTCAACTGCACTTTTATCCCACCACTTTTAATCACCCAATTAAGGGCCTCCCCCACATTGCTTCAGTAGTCGCTTGTCGTCTTGTTTGAGGTCAAACACACTCACAACTCGTCGCTCCAGTTCAGTCGACAAATCCATATTCAACCAAGCGGACAACCCCAGTTCATCCGCTTCCCTTTGGAGTCCGCGAGTCTCGCTAAGACTGGCATGCCTCAACGTGCGCATTTTGCTGCAGACTGGCCAACAGGCAGCACTTGCCCGGACACTCGAGACCCTATCGATCGATATTCGATGTCTACCGGAAAAGCGCCAGCTACATTCGAGCT
Source organism: Dicrocoelium dendriticum (assembly GCA_944474145.2). Taxonomy (NCBI): domain Eukaryota; kingdom Metazoa; phylum Platyhelminthes; class Trematoda; order Plagiorchiida; family Dicrocoeliidae; genus Dicrocoelium; species Dicrocoelium dendriticum. The sequence goes on along the minus strand of CALYDF020002809.1, from coordinate 182 downwards.
CCGCGCTTACCATGTTATCCTCCACATGCGACGCTGGAAGCACCTTCGCATTGTGCCTTTCTGGCGATGACGCAGCTTCAAATGCAGGTCAAACTGGCGTCGGCATTGTTTTGAGTCCCCACGCTGAAGCTACCTTGATCGACTGGATCACATTCAACCGCCGGATTTGCGCCGTTAGATTA
>CALYDF020002808.1:0-10374 GCA_944474145.2 Dicrocoelium dendriticum | reverse complement strand
ATGAAAATAGCTTCAGTAGGTAAGCTTTCTTTGGGTTTTTGTAAGTATTTCCACACAATGTTAACCTCATATAACTGAATTATCAGGAAAAGTATACGTTAGTGTCAGCTGAATTCTGACGTCTGCCAAACCCAAATCTTGAATAACTGGTTTATTCTTGACGCAGCGAGGCACACCTAGACAGGTACGATGTAAAATATACGATACTACCGTTAGGGTATAAAGTTAAAGGTGATTGAAACGTAGATATCTGAAAAATTATCAATTTTTACCTGTGCGTTGCTAGTCGGAAAATGTAGATGATAGTAAGTACCCACGATTTTACAGGGACTGAGGTACGTACGTATTGTAATTGAGTTCTATGTTGTATACTTGTACCGTAGTTAACGTATCAGTTTCCTTTCTTGATTGGACTCAGGAGTTTTACGTGTTTCTCAATCCCCAAGCGAATCAGTCGCTTTAATAAATAGTTTACCACCACAGTATAGTATACAGCCACATTTGCTTACTGTTGAGGAACTGGTGTTTGCACGCTACTTTTTGTAAATTGGCTGAAACAGTTTGAACACTTTTCTGGAAGCCGAATGTAGGACAGACCGCAGCGGGATTTACTAGATTTAGTAGTGCTGTTATCGTGTCAAATCAGCCATCAGTGAGTGTGTAGTATTACCGCCTTCTAACACATATATCAGGTGGTATCTGCAACACACACTAGTGATAAGGCATCATTGTTTTACTTACCTCATATTTGTGCACCATTCCACTTGGTAACCGTATTGATGACATTCGCTTCCTTATTTACACATCTGTCTCTATCTATTGTTGATGTTCACAATAATGACAACATCTGTGGCTGCCATTTATGTTCACATCTAAACCTTAACTATCCACCGACAGTCGTTTTCCTTGATTATATTTTTATGGAGAATTTTCCACACCTAGTAGAATATGGCTGTTATTCTTACATTCAATCCATAATCATGCACGTTCGTAATGTTATAGCTTATGAGGATGATCGTTTCTCCATACAAGTTGTGGTAATGCATACGCAAGTGTGAACAAATGGCCGCTTGCAGCACTGCGGCACTGCAACTCGAACCATGGTCCTTAGTATGTCAGCGATATCTCTATTCGCAGCGGGTGGTGCTCGTCATCATGTTGGGTTACTAAGTGGAAGCCATTTAGAAACACTGGCAAGCGCTATACTTCAGCTTGACAGACTGATCGCACATTCATTCGCGTGATACCATTATTGACTAGCTCGATGTCTTAACTGGGTATCACCATAATTAAAGTCTAGCTAGCATCTGTTCGTATCTTGCTATGTTCTCATTTGACAGACGGAACTTATCACATTTCATCACGTGGGACACAGTGACTTATTGCGGGTTGCAATGTGAGGTCAATGTATCCTATATAAATTGCCTCGGTACGCCCCCAAGTACAGCAGCCGCATTCAGTAAAACGCATTGCGATTCAGATAAATATTCACTGTTGATTCCGGAACACCGGCAACGGTATGTCATTTGGAAAAAGAAAAGTTTGCCCGCAGGTGGCGTTCCAGGCACTGATGAAATTGCCGAGATATTCGACCGGTCAGAAGGAACGACTAGCGGGAAATAAATGGTAGCACAAACGGACTGATTGCTAGTTACACACACCTGTTAATTCTCGCTCATCTCAGAAAAGAGACGATCGGACCGGCTATGGTTTACATTCCGGCACGAAAAGCCTGCAACTAATCGATGAGACGGCATTCAAAACACACATTAACGATTAGTCATCACCGTTCTATTGTGCTTCAACTTCTTCGTTGAAGTGACCGTGGACTTTAAATTAGCGGATCTTATAAATAGCAGTGGACTTAATCACACCATTTCTTTGCTAACGTGAAAAGTTACTTACTCCATCTCCGTCAATGTCATTGTGTCATGCTTATTCTATCGCCCATGTAAGTCCCTCCATGAGCTCATTCGTATTTGACGCGTGTGCAGAGTTTCCGAACGAAATGTGTTGCTGATAACGATCAATGCTATGGTGGCACATCATTGTGCATATTTCTATTTCTGTGGATACATTTGCATCAAAAGGTTACCAGCGCTTGGCCGTTTACAGTATGCATAAATTGTAACGATTGACATGTGGAGCAAAATGCTCAGCGACTGTCCTTCGTGTGACCACGTTGGACTGTGCATCCGAAGAGAAAATGCTCTGGAAACTCCGTGGCAAGTGAACAATCCCGACAATTACCTGACTAGCGATTATCATCATGTCGACAGTTCATATTCCGCTCTACTGTTTAGTGATAAGTGAGCATGGCTATATTTCCCGTTGTTCATCAGCCATACTGATTTTACCGGAGCTCATGAAAACGCAAGTACTAACTGACTGAGGGCAGAAGCGCGGAGAGGCCTACCAGAACTTGAATTGGACATGGCCAATCTTTTGAATATACTAAGGGAAAGGTTAAGCACATCGGGAATCGTACGTCAGCGTCTTAGTGTCCTTCATCGGAAATAAATCGGAGCATATCTACAATAGGTTTTTGAGTACCGAATGGCTGTACCGGAAGCGTACAATGCAGATCATAACCAAATAGCTTATGGTCACATCAGATAGACAGTGGTATGTACAAATGGTTGAGTACTTGGATAACAATCACGGTACGTCTTGAACATTTGCAAAACAATGCAAACACCGATTTGAAGCCGCATGTTTGACATTGAGCAGTGTGACTTCGTTGATGTAGTATTGCGGTGTTTATCGCGCCAACGGCGCCGTTAGCGGTTAATATATGCTATTACCACCTGTCAATGCTTAAGGTTGCACAAAAGTCGTACCTCGAGAAGCAGATGATCGTACCGGCCAGCGACACTGAGAGACTGAAGTGAACACCCCATCTCAATCGCACACTGTACCACACGGACACATTATTGACTGTGTTTAATAAAAATATCTACGGCACAACAATTCATGGATAAGTATCAATGCAACGGGTATTTCAATAATTTATGGTAAGAATCCAATGCGCGTATAATATATTTAATATATCGTTTGCAGACAAATAATGCTCAAGATATCCCACGATATTCGTTGGATTTCTGGACTGTTTAAATTGAATCATTCATTAACTATCATGACAAATATGCCCTTGGAATTTCGGTGGTTTAGTGGTAGAATTCCTGCTAAAGATCTCAAAGGTCGCGGGTTCCATTGCCTACTACATATAACAGATAAAAGTTGACATTCTAGAAGCCGTTCTTGGAATGCCATATTGTTGGGCGGAAAACATCCAACTTACATGCTTTTCATCAGTTATACTCAAAGTGATCTCACATACCGTGATTGCCTTCCATACGATTCTCGGTTGGTAATTAGAATGCGGGTCGCAGCAATGAATTCACATAATTCATACTTCAATCTGGCCCGTCAAACATAATTAGTTGCTGATTTTTTACATACCTATTGTTATTTGATATAAAATCTCAATTGCAATGAAGTTTCACAGCATAGTGAACTATCATTGCGATCACAGGAAGGGGACTGAAGCGGAGTTTCACCGTTTGTTGATTCATGTGTTAAAGTGCAGTTTGAAGATTGAGGAATACTGAAGCTCTAAAAGGAGTATAATTCCATTTTATGGGTGAAACTATGTTTATTCATCGCTGTATGTTTGGAGAGTGCCTCATGCCGCGGTGGATCATGCATTCATTGTGCTTCTTTGCCGCATATATTTCATAGTAACTTACACTCAATTTTGTTCCTCACTACACTAATTCCGATTAATCCCATGTTATTTTAGTTGCTTAGTTCTATTGGTCCTCCGCATATGCCTTGTTCATTTTATTCCTTTTCCGTGTTTCGTAGTTATTTGTTTGACAACCCATGAAATTCAATTTTATTTATCCAAGTCACTGGTACGCTAGAATTGACTTGAAATCATTCTGTTACTTATCTGCTCCTTTATGCTGTCACATATTTACTATCCATTTTGGGTGTTTCTTCGCATTCATACCGTGATTTCTCCGGTCTAACTGCACTCGATGTGAATGTCGGCAAGGTGGCTATCCCTGGCGAAAATACGCTACCTCCAGGAAACCATTGACGGTTGTTTTGGAAGACGGGGTGCACGGTCCTTGGGACTGTTGTAGGCGCAAAGATTGGTTGCAATCGTCCAGTGTGCAGTTAACTACGGCCCATCGATCGCCTTGTGTTCCTCTGTGTTACTTCTGAGGTTCGTGTTATGGCTGAGTTTCAACAAGTGACGGCACGCATGATTGGGTTCTCTTGATATAGGATAAATTAATATGCGATCACCACTCAGCGTTCAGTAGCACCCACTGCAACTTCCACGGAGAATTCAGGCTTTGTGGGTATTGCATTTTTCGTATACCCTAACGGTTTTGTAGCCCTGCGTTGTAGTGCCTCTAGCACCTCAAGGTCACACTTCAACCCAGTTGGCCAAGTTTGAATGGCACCTTCTTACTGCGGGCACACTAATATTTCTGCGCCTTCTGGAAGATTGATGGGTTAAAACTCCCATACGCTCATCGCAGCAGGCCTACTTACTGGTTGCCTCTTGTCGCAGCTGCCGCAGCCTGTTTTGAACAGCAAAGACCGGTTTGAATGTCCTCACTAAGGTTGCGTTCTTGGGAAATGGTTCGTCATATAATTAACCCAAGCCAATACATATACTCACGCCAATGGCGTAATTGAAAACACCACATTTTTCCTCATTGTATGGTAGGGCATTTTTAACTGACCGGTTCGAAATCCTGTTGCTACCGCGCTGGAGAACTTCGTGATCGTTTGGTACTTTTATTGCTTGACATTTCTTGATATCATCAGTGAAGCATAGGAAATTGGAGGCTCGTGGATTTACCAGATCGTTTACAGAATCGAAGAGTAGACGTGGACTTAAACAGAACCTTGTGTTACACCGCACTTCATTTCAAGCACCTCGGATAGGGATTCACGTACTCACATCTCCAACAGACGTCCTTGCGGGAAATGGCCTGTCCAACGCAGCAACGGGTAACCAATGCCATAGACCTGATTGTTATAGAGGATAATTCAGTGGTCTGAGTGATTGACCTTTTTTGAGATTTCAGCATATACGTTGACGACTCCCGTTCCAGCATCAACTGCTTCAGTGCAGCTATTGCGTGCTATTAGCAAATTCGTCGGTCACGAGCGATTTTGCCGGAAGCCATGTTGATCAGCGGCTATTATACTGTGGTTTTCCAGCTATTGCACCATTGTCTTAGTTGTTAAAAATACTTTGCAAGTCACAGAAAGTAGCTAATCAGACGGTATTTGGCAGGGTCAGTTCGACTACGTCCATTATGAACAGCATTGGTGTCAACTCACCTCCGTGTTACCAAGGGTTTTGGCCAGAGTTTCCGTCATTACAGTAAACGCTGTCTGTAGAGCCTTTGGTGGTATATTATCGACAACATGAGAGCTGTGGGTACGTACGAACAGTACCTTCTTTAACACAGCTCCTACTGCTAACGAGAAATTCTATGTAGCTTACGGTATGACCATAGAAACAAGCAAATCCATTGAGCCCGGTACTCTCTGGAACCTAGGTGAATAATGAAACCATAAGTGATAGGCTGCATCCTTTGCTGATCGCGCGCACATATAAGCCGTGACTAGCGCTAGAATTCCGTGATAAAACTTACATTTCCCATTAAATTGCACATATGGAGAGTTAGCGATTCGAGCAGAATTGCTCCATTAACTGCTGCTGATGCATCGGCTTGTCTTCGCGGAGTAACTTCCTGCACCCTGTACCTCATGCCATGTAACTATGGAACTATGGAACAATGGTTTATTACGGGTAAACAAGCACGGCCTAACAAGTCCCTTGGGATGGAAATTATTGCGAAAACCAACTGCATAATAAACTGAAAAGTGTTGTGGTGGAATCATCATTGACTTATGTGGAATAGCGGAGAAGTTCGAGTATTAAATGAATAAATGAATAAATCCATTGGTTAGGCGTTTTGCAAGACACCGTTTGATTGCGTTTTGTAGCCCCTGGCTAATAAGTCATAAAATGAAATGTAAGTGGGACAATGCATCGTCAACTCGCTTTTCAAATATCGCCAGATTGGGAGCAGAGACGACATAATTAGGGTGGGTGTTCCAAGGCTGGCACGCACGGAGGAAAAAGAAATTTTTATGACATTCAAGCCGGCTATACTGCATTGTCAGTTTCAGAGGATGACCTCTTAGTTTAGTGTTGTGGTTCAATTCCAGCAGCGGACGGCAAATGTGGTTTGGGTTCCTCAGAATCTAGTAAACCATTATGAGATGGCCCGCAAAATCCGATATCGTCTGCTATAGATTCTTAGAGATTTCAGTCTAAGCTGATAGGGCAGATGAAAGAGGCCCATGACGTTCTTAGTTGCACTTCGTTGATGAGTCTCGTGAGCATCGAGATCCTGTTTCTGCCACGGCTGACACGCCTGAATAGTATATTTCACGTAAGGTCGCACGAAGGCGTTAAGCATTTAAGAAAATATTGAGGGTTCAAACCGACCGAATGCTCTGCAAAGAAGGCCGAAGTGTTGATTGCCGGTTCTCGTCGCCTTCTCTGCTTGTTTTGAACACCCGAGATCTTTCCTTACCAACACACTCAGGTCGTGCACCTGAGAGACTTTTTCCAAAGTGTGGTCTCCAATCTAGTAAGTGCTCACCAGCTGGTGACGCAGCTGTATCACCTTGCACTTGGCTCTGTTCAATTGAAGCATGTTCCTCTTTGATCATTCGTAAATGCAATCTAATCATGTTGGAGCAGATCCTGATCTGACTTGTTACTAATCGCCCGTCATGTCTTGACTTCATCGGCGAAAAGCAAGAAATTTGAGGAGATGACACTTGGCAGATCTTTGATAATCACCAGGAATAAACGCGGTCCCAGCACTGAGCCTTGTGGGACACCACATTCCACCTCAATTGGGTTAGAGAGTAATCCCCTAACACGTACTTGAAGCTTTCCTTGGTAAAGGAAGCTGTCAATCCAACCAAGTACAGGATCTCCGATTCCGTAACTCTGTAGCCGGAGAAGTAGCATGCAGTGATCAAGGTGGTCGAAAGCTTTGGAGAAGTCCAAATAGATGAAGTCAACTCCGACCCCATCATCAGCCACTTCCGTCCAACTACCTCGTGCAATCAGTAGGTGTTGACGGAAGCCATGCTGTTCCGGTACCAAGATGTGGCATTTTTCTAGGTAGTCCATTAAAGCCTCAGCGACTACTGCTTCCATCACCTTCGCGAGCACAGGGAGGAGAGTCACTGGACGATAGTTTGCAGTGACAAAACAACAAAGCGGATCAGTGGGGGAAAGTCGGCAATTACACAGCAATGTTTACTGAGATGTAAAGCAAATAAGTGCTCATTTGCTAGTTAGTTCCACTTGAAGTGAAAATTCATTGACCCCACTTAAAAAGAGAGATAATTCCACCAGAGGAAATACTGAAAACCGAAACTCAGTAGAACGCCTGTGACCAAACTCTTGAAGTCTTCACATTTAGCTCACTTAGCCTAGTAAGTAAGAAACCGGTATTCATTTAAGTCGCATAAGTCTTAAGTCGTTCGGGTTTATTTTGTGCCTGAGTCACATTGTGGCGATGCTCAAGTACAACCACTTCTGCATAAAAGTGAGGTCATTACGAATTGCGCAGTTTTAAAATTCAAACGTCTTCTCTGTTCGTACTTTGGAGTGATGGTATATGAGGCTGATGTTGCATTCATGATGCATCTTCACCGCAGTTTGGCTAAACCAACTTACACTTAAATTGGTCATGTTAATGTGGGTAAAATTCATTACATGTTATTTGCTTTGTTCTGCATACTTGATAATCTTCTCCTTACTTGCACATGTCGCTCACGCAAATTGTGGTAAACTTGCGTAATTTTATTGCCTGGTATTTTTTAAATAACTTTCGGACATGTTGTACTTATCACAGATTCACTTATAACCAATTTCTTCTATATGTTCATTTAGCGAGTATTTATGTCGTCATATGCGTTTACTTTAATCGATATAGGCATTTCGGATGATTGACTGTTGTTTGACATCCCAGGTATGGCTGCGCTTGATGTGCATGTTGACAAGGCGCCTACCTGTCTAGTACCCACTACCTCGTCCATACTGGCTCCAGGAGACAGATGGTTGTTGCTGGAGGGGACGGGGTGCACGGTCCTTGTGGTCGTGCTAGGCTCGAAGAGTGGTTCCATGCACTCAGTGTGGAACGGACTACGGTCCAGCTACCGCCTTGTGTGCACTTGATTCCCCAAATACAGCGTGCTTGTGTTTTTCTGTGAAGGAGTGTGGGCCAGCTCCGTTGATGAAACGGGATTCCATCCTCATGCCTCCCGGTCGTATTCCTTCGGGCTTACACTGGATATGGGATGTGTGGATGGAGCTGTGTGTGGTACAGCGCAAGTCATCCATGGTCCCTCTGTAGGCGCAGGCGTCTTGTGGCTGACCAGTGACAGGCAAATCCGAAACCGGATGCCGCCAAACATGAGTCGATATTCCTGTTCCATTTGGCAGAGAACATCACCCCGTTACTAAAATTGTTCAAATAAGCCAAACCGTTCGTTTGGCCATTCATAAACAAGCAGGCCATCAAACACCCAAATTTGTGCGTTGCATGGATCTAGCCTGTATAAGCATACCCAAACCCATTGTAAGGTACACTGTGGCGGTTGATGCGAACAACGTTTTAATCATTGAGGTCCTGTCCCAAACAGCCAGGGTGAAAGAATATCTCCGTAGACCACTAACGAGTGCGCAACAAAGGGGTTTTTTGGTGTAGGCCATAAGGAAGTGGAAAACACACCTCCTAGCAAATGAGCTTTATATCATGACCCACCACAGACCGCTATCTAGACTGATGATGAAGAAACCCCAGAGGGAACGTCTTGCGTGGCAGGCCTACCGACTGTTGGAATTGATCCTCAGTATCTTGCACATAGATGCAACGAAGTATGTAATACGGAGCACATTCATGTCTTGATTCGCCGTTGCTCGCCAAACCGCATATCTCCGCCTATGTAAATGTCATTCTGACAAGTCTGGAGTTGTTCCAAACCCCTTGATTCACTTGATCGCAGTTGCGTTATTCGACTTTGGGTTGCTCCTGGATGCACGGACAAAGACGCTTTTGCCTGCTTTATTGGCATTTTGAAATGTACCCTCTATGTTCACTTTGGGCCATGATCGCTACAGTTCGTCCAATACGATGCGCTCTCCGCTCGCATTGTGGTGCTTGCGTTGCGCCGTCTGAACTCGTCCATGAGATCTGTATTCGCCCATGCTATTGGATTTGCAGTCTAACTCGTGATCATCACTTCCGTGCAACTACAATAGTACCAGAAGTATTCTGAGTCGCACTACCAGATAGCAGATTTTCATACATCAACAAACAGTTTACAAACATGCAGGACCTACCATGAAGGTAGCAGAAAACGGACACTTCTTTAGCTGAAACAGAATAAAATCGTCTTCTCGTGCTTGCATGCATATGAAAAATGCTGCAAAGTTAATAATTCACTACCAAAGTCGAAAACCTTGAATGTAAGATTCTCTAGTCGAGAAATTATCCAATAGCTTAGCCGACATTTAAAAATGATTTAGACGGCTGAGTGTTAGCGACGACCTCTTCAAAAACATTAGAAAGTATATTGCAAATAAGACCGTCACATATTCACTTGGCATAAAAGTAAGTATATCTCCGTGTAAAGCACATGGGGATCTTGGATGTTTAAGTAAACACCACACTGCTCGTTTGTTACTAGTCAAGAATGCAACTCCCTACGTTTGAAAGGGCATCATGCTAGGCGCGATACACAGCGGCGGTTCCCAAAAATTCGGTATGGTCAATGATGATAATTGTTAATGGAAGGTTGTTATTCTGGAAATCGACTACAGACAATGCAGTGGTGGCGCACGGATTCTAAAAGCTCCCGTACGTCATTTTTCGTAATGTTTTTGTGGTATATAAATATTCCAGTGACCAGATATTACGGGTCAAAACGTTTACAGAAAATATAATCAGTTCTGGATTTTCTCTATCATCACGGCTAGGTAAGAGAAATCGGATCCAGTGAGAGTTGCGCGCTACTGAGCAGACTCAATATGAACGAAGAATGTTCCAGAAATATTGCTAATGTATGGCGTTCATCTAAAGGAAACTGACTGAAATCAGGCTTCTCATACATCGAATGGCAAGTAGTAGTTTTGCGACTTGATACGCTGTTCCATAGGAAAACGCTTTTTGTTGATTCCGTAACAAGTATCACCAGAAATATTATACACTGCAACTCTGGATCAAGTATGTGTGCGTTTTTAATACC
>CALYDF020002806.1:0-29359 GCA_944474145.2 Dicrocoelium dendriticum | reverse complement strand
TGCGCGATGAATTACTTTGGATTGCTAGGATATTCTGTCCTAAGTTGCAGTTCTAATAAAGGTGTGTGCGGTGGTTTCCACTACTGCTTTATACCAATGGCAACCATTTCACTAACAGCTGTCTCTTCATTTATGATAACGCACCCTGTCACACCGATCTGGAGCGTATCTTCCAAGAGGAGCCTTATAAGTCAGGAAGACTTCTACGACTGGCTCCGTACTCTCCGCAACGGAACCCACTCAAAGGCATTTGGAATAGCATTAACTTCTACGTTAAAGGATCCATGTGGCGGAGATAACTCCAAATGCTCCGAGGGGATCTGGATAGCGTACTGCGCACGACTGAATCGAAGATGCAGTCCTCGGAGCAGGTTGTCACAGAATCACGTGCCTGCGTGACGCTGCACTATTGTCAACAAATGGCGCAGCCTGTAAGAAATAAATATACACATGATTTGCCCCTACTCGATTGCAACCGACTCAACGCCACCGAAATTTTTCCTGTCAACGTTCACTGCTTTTTCTTTAAAAAGCAATGTGGGGCCACGCCGAGGGAAGTACACGGTGGCTTTCAGTTGGAATTGCCTCTCACACTGCGAAGGTTCACTCGGGGATGGCAATAATTACTGTAAACTAAGATTGCAGTGGGTGCTGGCTGCAGTGATAGACAACATGTTGTCAACCAGTCGTTTTATAGTACATTGAGAGCTAGCGATAGTGCGAAGACATGTCAAACGCCGTTCCAACTAACTTTGGCAAAATTGTACACTTTCCTGGTCGTATATCATAGATGCTGGTTACCATAGGCGTCGGTGATTTGCTGTATGATCAATGCATACAACCCGGCCGAGAGTCCTTCCACCAAAGTGCGCTACGGACAAAGTTCATCTGATGATGGCCAACACTCCGCCTAGAAGAATGTCGCCACCAGCCCCACTAACGCAGGGCGAGACTGGCAACAAACTCGGTCTGTTTCCACAAACTGGGTTTCAGCCAACTAATGGCCGAAGTCTCCGTGCACTGTAGCTGGAGGGTGACGCTCTGTTGGTTGATTATGCCGAAAGATTCACAAGGGTTTTCACACATATAGCAGTTAAGCATTTGTCAGAAGAGCAAACTAGCAGGCAGCGTTTGATCATTCGCGACCAGGTTTTGAGGAATACTCTCTGAAATAATTGTAGACTGTGTTCGCTCAGTTCGGCCAACGTAATCGCTACCGCAAATACAGTGAAACAGCTAAATGATTAAGGCGGTAACTTGAGAGTTGGGCCTGTCCCGATTGGATTTAAACAGAAACTGGTAATCTTGGTGCAAAAGCACAAGTGCAGAGGCGTAGTAACACTTTTCATATACTGACGGTGACGGTATCGCAATATACTGTTATTCCGGTCGCCTTTGGATGACGGTTTTCTGAACACATTTTCCTTAGGGACGCCGGGCACTTGTTCGTTCCTAGTACTCCCGATCGTCTTTGAGTGCCGTGCTTTGAAATTCTCTGGATATCCGATTTCATATAATTTCGAGGAAACTCGTTACAGCCACAGAACTTGAGCCACCCTAGTGCTTGAGTCAAGAAAATTAACGCTCGATATATGCCATCTGACGTAAGTAGCTAGTTTAGAATGAAGAATAGCTGCAAGTCCAAAACGTGCAGTTATTATTCGACATTACATAAATCGGTGTCCAAAAGTGCGAGCGGTTATAAGAGGAAGTTGAACAACGAACGAACGAGAAGAGTTTAGCACTGCAATCGAGTATACAACATGATAACACAGTGCTTTCAAAGAGAAGCGTTGATGCCAAATGTGCTTCGGTCGAACCAAGATTAACATGTTCCCATTTGCCGACATCTTCAATTTTGATAGGACCTCAGGCGCAAACAGACCGCAGGTTTGATAGGCAAGTGGTATTTATGACCCCCAAAATCAGGCACCACACGGAACGTGTGATCGATCAAATGCAGCATGTTTTGGTAAATTGTATCATTACCAAGTATTGGACAGCCGGCCCCTTGTCTACTGCATCTGCCACCCAAGGATCTCTGGTCGAGTTTAAATCCCTTGAGACTCCGTTCACATATGCAGAGATCGGTGCAAAAGTCCTTCGGGATGCTACCTTTAGTGTCTCTTCTGTTGCAAACACCGCTAACGCCCGTAAAGCGATAAATAATGGGCCATCATCACTTAGCATAAAGCCAGGCCCAAAGATCATCCGATTTTGCAGTTCAAAAAAGAGCTCCAAAAACAACATCCTAACTGTCGTGCACACCACTGTCCTCGATTCTACCGACATCACATTGCGGGGTAAGTTGTATGACCACCAAGACCAGTGGAACTTACTGTGGACTTTAATAAACGTAACAGCCAAACACACAAACCTAGTGGAAGTTACCAGTCAGCCGAACTTTGCGCACTATGGAGAACAAAGAATTATTTGGGTAACACAGAAATCGGCCATTAATGCAGAAAACGTGTTTCTACAATTGCTCTGCAACACGGGCCTTGAATGTTAACATTCTATCCTGAGTTCCCTTGGAGCACTCGATAATAGAAAATAAATATCACAGATGGACATAGCAATATGGATTATCTGAGCAAAACTTTTATTAATGACATGCCAGAACTTGCTTTCCAAGATAGTCTTGAGGCAGGTACCAACGATTTGGAACAGTGGCGGTTCATTGGTAAAAAACTTTCCTTGTAAAACTTTGTGGCGCGATCGATAAAATGGTTACCTTTCTCACAAATAAAGCAAGCGGACCAAGAAGCCTAAAACTAATGGTTCAGTCAGAGCAGACAGCAACAGAAGTGTTTGAACGTTGGCGACGACATCGTAAAAGCCTTCCATTTGAACTTCGGTTAAAAGTTGCTAAATGCTTTCGAAAGCCAGACATGAGCTTGCATGAAAAATCAAACCAACCCGCAAAAACGCAGGAGGATTATCTTCACGCTTTTTCACTCGATTCTGCATTATCTCCTGACGAAGAATGGGACGCACCTTGGTCAATTCATTTTGAAAACCAGGTTTCGTCATCACCAAATCAAAAAACCAAAAACAACTGAACCATATCGTTTGGTATTATGCCACACTTGACACCTTTGGCTTCCTGTGGGATCATAGATACCGAGAAACTGTATTGCCTTTATACCAATACTCAAGGCTTTTTCACTAAGCTACCCGAACTAAAAGATCGCCAACATTCGAAGCCACGCGATGTCATCTTTTTCATGGAGAGATTGTTGCATGGGGGAATGACAGACTCTGAAGTCTCACTGCCGGGCATGTCAGTCATAGGAAATGACAGGCTTGCAAAATGAGGAGGGATAATTCTTTATCCTCCAAGCGACCTACAAGATGAGGACTTTGAGTATTTAAACTCGATGATTGCCGATTCTGTTTGCTGCCGCCTACAATTAAATGGCACAAGCACCTGCCTTATAGCTTCAGTGTACCGCCTCCCAAACGCCACACCGGAAATTTACTGCCAAATTGCGATAGCTTTATGATGCTGTTTAAAGCGAAAGTACAATTACATTATTATCATAGGTGATTTCAAAGTACATTTAGAAGTGCCTACTACAATCATAGAATTATTCGAAGCAGATCTGCGAGAACTTTTAACCAGCGTTCTATATACAAATCTCGTAATTATACCCACTCGTTTCAGAACAGGTAATGAACACACTTTGCTGGATAGTGTGTTCACCAACGAGGAACATATAATTAATGTATTGATTGTAGAATGCCCTTTGGGACGCAGTTATCATGCAGTCATTAGTTTCGACTTCCTCTGCTATGCAAACTATCGCCACAATTCATTGATTTGCTGCGCACCATTACGTGCTACGACCGCTTAGCCCAGTTCGTCAATGTCACAAGTTAGTTTCCTCGCTGAATTACACCCGGAAGCCGCTTGGATTGAATTCGTCAGCGAATTTAATCAAATGGTTACGGATGCCCCAGAGACAAAGGTTTTCAAGTTGTTCAAAACCGTTTATTTCGTAAGGATTAGAACTAGAAAATGGATGACTGTATGGAAAGCAGAATGGCGAGAGTACATATCATCACCAAATACAGATAATTGGGACCAGTAATTAGACCACCGTAGCCACTGCACTAAACTGCTCAGAGATGACAAAGTCACATATCAGTAGAATATGGCGTAATGTTTCTGCGCTAAACACAAACACCTGCAGAATTATGTCAATGGCCGTCGTCAGGTAAGGCAGGAAATTCCCCTACTCCGGACGACCCATGCCTCAATTAGTACAGCCATAAAAGTATTAAACGCGTTGCGGACGCGATATAATTCCACATTTCAAAAAGGCTTACTATCAGGCCATCTCCAAACTTTTTATTTTCTTACCTACAGCCCTCATCCACATCGGTTATATTACTGAAGCTGTTTTGCGGTAGCTGATATTTTTGTGGAAGCACATCTCCCTGGGAGTCGACACCATTCTCCAAGGGGCACCTAGAGCAGTAGCGAAACGACTGAAAAATCTTTAATCCAGTTCTTTCAGCGTTTTTTGGACCAGGACCACATTCCTGCGAAGTGTGATCTTGGAATGATAACTCCGAATCGCAAAAGCGAAAGTAGGACTGAGACATCAAACTACTGCCCATTATAATTGCACCAAGTGTTATCCATGATAATGGAATGCTTCGTTGCCATTGCGTTGGAGTGTTATCTAGAAAACTGTAACCTTGTTGCTTCCGAGCAACCCGACGTTCGTCGACAGCGATCATGCACGACGAATTGTTTAATCGCGAGAAGTATTTGAACCTAGTCAGCTGACGCTGGAGAGGCAGTTGATGTGATCCACTTGGATTTGTCGAAGGTGTTGGATCGTTTATATAATCGGGTTCTCCTTTCCAATCTCCAATACCACATGCTCTGTGATTCTTTCTTGCGCTGGATCGCCAATTTCCGCCTGCAACGATGATTCATGGTGAGCGTCCGGTGTTCCCTATCTGACCCATACCCGACGAGTCCGCTGTGCCCCATAGCTCATTTCTAGGTACACGGTTGTTTTTGGTATTCATCAATGTCCTTGCCCGGAATATCGCTTCAAACTTCTTGCTGTATACTGACAATAACCTTATGGCGTCTGATTCATACCCATATCGATCAGAATTTGCTTCCTTTTGATTTATTTACGGTACATCGTTCGTCAATCTGAAATATGTTAAGGTTCAAAGTGGAAAATGCAACGTACTCTCCATACTACACCAGAGTGCCTATTCCTTCAGGCTCGGAAAGCAACTACTTCAGTAGACGTCTGTCGAACGGGACCTTGGCGTCCTTGTTAAGGATAACTTGGTTTGTTTTAGCAATTCGCAAGGGCCGCGGATACTGCTAACCGGCACGTCGGCTTTCTACGACGGATGTTCGGACAACTAGACACCACTATTTTCAGCCAGATGTTAAATGCGTATGTTCGTCAGCATGTGGAATACACAATACAAGCCTGGCAGCCTTGAATGAAGCCCAACTTACTGCTCTGTACTAACCTTAATGTCGGGCTTTCAAATACCTCATTGGAATGCGCCACATTCCGTACCAGCAGATACTAAAATGTTTGGAAGTATTCAGCGGGCGTTATATCCTACTACGAGGCGACATGATTATGGCGTATTTGACCCTACACATTCCAAAGAAAGTGTGTCACACTTTACTGCAACGTAGCAGTAACACCAAACATAAGGCTACTCCTAGAAATTAGCAGAACAGTACAGCCGTCTGAGGTGCAGTAGAAATTTCTTTTTCATTCGAGTGTGTCAACCATGGAAGGCTCTCCCCGAATCTGTTGTTTTAGCACCCATGCTAGCCATATTTAAAGGTATGTTGGATGACGCAATCCGCCACTTACATATTTTACTTGATGCTATTCCCAATCCTAATCCTGGGAAATACATTGGATTTACTTTTTCGCCTATTGAAGCTTTTGAATCACTCGGGGTGCAGGGCTACTTCATTACATACAATAAGTCCAACCTTTGACAGTAGAACTACTAACTTCATTTATCATTAACATTTTTTGAAAACCCATCATCCTACCCAACGAGGATTGTAAAGAAATAATTCCTATCCCGTTTAAAAGCATTGTTCATTGTTTATGTGAGACCCACAGTATATTTGTCAAGTGCCAACTGACGGACCTGGGATTTACTGAAATGTTTTTGGAACAATGGTTTTATCTAAGTAAAATAGGCTAAAAGTTAACGTTTGCCGTAGGAAGATCCAAGAGAAATTTCAAAAGATAGAAGCAATTTTAGCAAAATTAGTTTTACACTGGTGATCAGCGTTGAACACTTGACAAATGGTACAGTTGGCAAAGTACCACAATATATGAATATCTACAGCACGACGATAGTAAATGGAATGTGAAAGTAAGGGGTAAAACTGTAGTAAGGGGAGTATGGACTTAAAATATATTCGAAATTGTGCATGGTTTCTTTCCATGTCAGAGACGTGCTTGCAGCCATATGTCCTCGTCATTCTTGCGACCCAGGCGAAGCAGCCGACAGTTCTCGACCGGGGACTAATAATAATAATACTAATTTTGTCCAAATCATACTTTGGCCAACACGCCTTAGCTTCCTGCCGACGTCTGCGCTCAAGTAGTGTTTACGGCAAGAAAAACGCTCAGTGAGCATGAGAAGAAAGTACCCAAGCTGCCAAAGAATGCGCAAAACCACTATGGAGCTCAGCGACCGTTAAAGTCACTATTAGCTGAAAATCTTTCGACGAACATCCTCATGAAAATGTGATGTTGTTATCGTGCATCCTCAATGCTCAGAACGCTGCGCTGATAAAAACATGCAACCCCTCAACATCCTTTGCAAGAACAGGTTAACTTTCACAGCTGTAAAGCAGGACAACTTTTACCGCAGCATTGTGAAGTTGGACCTACACGGCAAGACTCAGGTAACGTTGAAGTCAGAAATAGCGAAGAGTAGCAAAAGCAACCCGGCATACAGACGCGCAAAAGGTTCTCGTCCTTTAAACCGTTGGCGCTCATGAATCTTCTGAGGCAAGCAAATATTACACCACCTCCGGTGAATGGGCAGAAAGAGAAATATGGGCGTAGTTCCATAACACCTCTGGTGCAAAACTAAACTTCGACGGAGCGAAGATCATTGCAAACCGGGAGACAGATAACTCCAAACTACACAGAATATTTTGAGCGGCGTGTGAGGAATCGAAAATTGCAGCGATGTCATCTGTACACTTCAAATCGGGAAGTAGGTCCCACAGAAAATGCTCAAAACAGCTAGGTTCGGTGTTCTCCAAAACTCTCTCTAGGATGTTGTCCATAGTGGTATTGGACAGAAAGGGTGATGCTGAGCAGCGCAGTCCCACGCAATTGGTTTTACAGAAGAGGCGAACCTCTGCCGTAGAACCATTCGGCCAGAGATACGAGAGTGGATGGCAGGAAAAATGTTGACACATTTATCGGGTACTCCCATTATCAACTGAAAAATCCAGAAAACACTAAGGTCAGCAAATAAAAACATGGCTCGTAAGTCTAAGAACACAATGGCTGTTGGCCTGTTTATTATCTGGCGACGCTAGAGTACTTGGCGGAGAGCAGTGTTCGATACATCTCCCGCCAGAGCGGAACGCAGTTTGATTTTCGCTGATGCAAATACAATGAGCAATTTGGATGCACCGTTTGTTTGCACAGACTTTCAGAAGGCGCACACGATAGCAGAGAGCCATAAATCAGAGGTGGATTCCTAACTGAGCTGTACATAAAGGACCAGGGTGGTTAACTGTCGAAAAAGCGATGGACACACATACTTGAATACGGCAGAGGCGTTTGTGTATGACAGCAAAATTGTCGTTATTAGGAAGCAAAGACTTGAGCAACCTCAAACTCAAAAGGCGGGAGGGCGAATAAAGAATGAAAAATAGGTGTCATGGGTGATATATAACTAGTGCTTGTGGAAAGTAAAAACGCCGTACAAAAAATAACAGTTAACATTTTGTCGGCTCAATGATTTGCTAAAAGTCTCGAAAACATATTCCGTATAGACGTCTTTTAACGAGAGAACTTGAGGTAAGGAGGAAAAAAGCGTCGTCAATGTTACGTGCGCAGCAATTGGGCTACGCCATCGGCAATGCCAATTTTCCAGTGCTTATATTACTTCTCGACTACCAGTCCAGAGACGGGCGATCTAATTAACGTGCCCGTTATTTGCTCTTAAATTTGGATGCTGTAGGTAAAAATGGGGTGTGACAGTAATCAAACGAATACAAAATGCGTATGATTTAGATTATGTTTTCTGTAGTGGACGTTCCGTGTTGTCCAATTAGGCGCAGCATTGTTTCCCATCCAACGTAGTGTGAAATGATGTGAACAAAGCATTACACTAGTGAAGACCATTCTCTCGGCTATTCCGATGCGTTTTCCAAAGAATTGTTCAGCCGATGGGATCGAATGACTGGAGCCTGTGTGCAGGTATTTCAGTCTTTCTCATGGTTTATTCAACAGGTTTTAATTTGGTGCTAAGTATAATGGTGCGATATAACGAAGCGAAATCCTATTTTGTGTAAATTGCGTAGGAGGTCGATTGGGAGTATTACCGCAACCTCGGGTTTCCTCATGTCGTGTTCTAAATTCGTGATCCGTCCCACTTGTTGTAGTCTTCCGAGAGTTCGTTTGATCTTGTCTCCCAGAGATACTGCTGGGTATTTAACTATCGGCTGGTAGGTGTCTACATCTCCCAGCATTTCGTTTGCATTCTTCATGCAGCCGACATTGTCAATTGTGACCGAGAGACCTTTCATGTTGGCCAGAAATATAGCTCTAATTTTTCTTTTGATGAGGTTTATGGGTGCGCAGCTAAAAGAAACGTATACTCTTATCCACACATCAGACGACATGTGTGCAAACTTCGTCCTTCATAGACAGTCGGTTTAATCGACAAATTAAGCTCAGAGGTAACGGAAGCGTCGTTGGTGTGTGGAGGTCTCGATGTAAATAACAAGGTCTATTCATGAATTTCTTCCCTTAAATCTTGCAAATAAACTCAAACATGCGCTTCCAACTGTGAACAAATCAGCGTATAGGTGCATATGCTAAGCGTTCAATTATCTGCATTGTTCGCTTGCGGTAATGTAGACAGTTGCTTCGTCATGTAAATCTGTATGGTTCTTGCGATTGTTTAATCACATCACAAAAGCTACTCTTAGTGCTTTCCAAAAATTAAGAAGTACCGAGTGTATTTTGTTTGCTTACGCTGAAAACTTTGGTTTTCACTTGGTGACCCAGAGTGAGGATGATGCCGTGTCTAATTTCATTTTGTCTTCAAGTTTGAAGTAGCAGTTGGTCTGCGTTTATTCAAATGCGACAAGGAAACCAAAGGGATTGGAATCCTTGTGATTAACCAAAATTTTAGCCCATTAACCGCCTTTCTGTATTTACGCTTCGCTTCGTTGTATCACACCATTATACTTAGCACCAAATTAAAACCTGTTGAATAAACCATGAGAAAGACTGAAATACCTGCACACAGGCTCCAGTCATTCGATCCCATCGGCTGAACAATTCTTTGGAAAACGCATCGGAATAGCCGAGAGAATGGTCTTCACTAATGTAATGCTTTGTTCACAACATTTCACACTAGGTTGGATGGGAAACAATGCTGCCCCTAATTGGACAACACGGAACGCCCACTACAGAAAACATAATCTAAATTATACGCATTATGTATTCGCTCGATTATTGTCACACGCCATCTTCACCTACAGCATCCAAATTTAGGAGCAAATAACGGGCACGTTAATTGGATCGCCCATCTCTGGGCTGGTAGTCGAGAAGTGATATGGTTGGCGGTATCCGGTTTCGGATTTGCCTGTCACTGTGTCCAGCCACAGTACGCCTGCGCCTTCAGAGGGACCATGTTTGGCTGGCACTTTACCACCCACAATTCCAACAACACACCCATATCCAGTGAAAACCCAAAGGAATAAGAGCAGGGGACATGTGGATGGGTGCAAAGTTTCATCAACGGAGCCGGCCCACGCTCCTTCACATGCAGACACAAGCATGCTCTATTTGGGAATTAAGCGCACACACAAGGCGGTGGCTGGACCGTAGTCCGCTCCACACTAATTGCATGGAATCCCTCTTTGATCCTAACACGGCCACAAGAACCATGCACCCTGTCCCTCCAGCAACTACCAGCTGTCTCCTAGGGCCAGTATGGGCGAGGTAGTGGTTAATAGAGAGGAAGGGACTTTGTCATAATGCACATCAAGCGCAGCCACGCGGGAGATATCAAGCAACAGCCAATCACTTGAGAGAAATATAACAAAGAAACTAAATTGAGTAACACATAAGGAAACGTGACAGAAATTTTAAATTTATGAGCAAATGAAATAAGTTGTTAACAAAGGATCCGAGATAAGTTCACGAGGTTAGAATGTATATTTACGGAAATGACACAAACACGAAAATTCTATCGAAATTAACTACAATTGGCTTAAGCGACGTGTGCAAGTTTATAGAAGAGCGTACAGGTAGGCATTTATGAGAAAGAAAAGCATTAGGACAAAATTGAAAACCCACCATCTGAAATAAATAGACTTAGCATGCAAGCACGCGGTTAGTAAATCGAATGCAGCGTACCTACAAACGCTGCGCTGGTTCGGCCTACCTTCTCTGCAGGACCCTTCATCGATTCGGTAGAAGTCCCGAGTGCCTCGCTCATGGCTCACTAAGCCTGCCTGACTCAGGCACTCGCGACTGCATGTGCTACAGCACCATGCGCAAGAAGTCGATGGAGCATAACCCATCGACGCTTGCCGTTTTCGCAACTGTTGTTTCTTCTCTGCATGTGTGACGACATTCTCCCGCACTTCGGCAATTGCCTTCGTGATTTGATTGCGCCATGCACGCCGATCAACCGCCTTCGATTCTCATGATCTGCAATCAAGATTAGAACGTGTGAGACTCACGTTGATCATGTCCTGGTAAAGTAAGTTTGATTTCTTAACGTACCGCTTCCCACTACTCAGCTGACCATATAATAGCTGCTTCGGTATTTGCGTCGAATCCATACGGCTCACATGACCGAGCCACCTCAGTTGTTTCAGCAAAAGTATGCAGTTCACTGCATACACACCACTTTGTCGCTACACTTCCGTGTCAACAACTCTGTCGATCCAACCGATGCGCAAAATCCATCGCAAACATTGCTGATGGAACCGCTCGAGATATCGCCCATCTCGCCGGTACATCGTCTATGTTACACTGCCGTATAGAAGAACGGACAGCACCATGGATTTGTACACCATCAGCTTCGTGCCAATGGTAAGCTGATGGTTGTTCCACACTCGGTACTCTAGCTTCCTGAATGCCGCCGTTGCCTTCGACACGCGGATACGGAGCTCATTGTGTAGCTGCTGATCAGTCGACATCACACTCGCAAGGTAGCAGAAGCGGGAGGTGGCTTCAAATACTTCAGCACTAATGCTGATTAGCGGCAATATTGAAGATTGCACCTCCGGTGAGGGCTGAAAGAGACAGACAGTTTTGCTTGTGTTGATGGCGAGCCCGAATTTGGCCGCTGTCGAAGCCAGAGCACTAGTCATGTGCTGCAACTCATGCGCGTTGTGTACAAACAACGCACAGTCGTCAGAAAACAACAACATAGGGATAGTTGTCTCACAGACTAGATTTCTCGCACCGAAACGACGGATGTTCAGCAACCCACCATCAATACGGTGCTCCACACGAACACCGTAAGCACAAGCCGCATCAAAAGCACAAGACAACATTGCATGAAGATTTATATTAAGCATTGCAGGAGCTAAGACACAGCCTTGCTTCACACCAGAGAAACTGCAAAGTCATCCGAGGTCTCTCCACTCAGCTGCACCCTCGCTCGCATACCACTGTGCAGACATTCAATTAACCTTAAAAAATCACGCGGGCAATAAACATACCCTAAACCAGCCACAATGCCTCGCGGTTCACCGTATCAAATGCCTTGGCGAAATCAGCAAAAAGCGAGTGCAATGGCTGGTGTCGTTCTTTACACTTCTGCAATTGACGAGCCGCAAACACCATATCTATAGTGCTGCGGCCCGATCGAAATCCACCTTTCTCTTCCGCCACGTTAGGTTCTACAACCTGACTGACGAGGCGGTTGAGCATGGTTCGGGCAATCACCTTGCCCACACAACTCAGCAAGTTGATGCCACGGTAATTCGTGCAACATCGCTTGCTC
The DNA here is from genome assembly GCA_944474145.2 of Dicrocoelium dendriticum. Taxonomy (NCBI): domain Eukaryota; kingdom Metazoa; phylum Platyhelminthes; class Trematoda; order Plagiorchiida; family Dicrocoeliidae; genus Dicrocoelium; species Dicrocoelium dendriticum. Next base: position 17,116 of record CALYDF020002806.1, on the reverse strand, counting down.
CCTTTACCCTTGTACAGTGGTAGCACAATGGCATCCTTCAGCTCAGCAGGCATCTCCTCCACAATCCATACACTTTGCGCCAAGTGGTGCAGCGCAGTCACCTTCGCGTGTCCGCCGTGTTTTAATACTTCAGGCGGTAACCCGTGGGCTCCGGTACACTTGCCACTTCGCAGCTGAGCAAGTGCTCTCTGCGTCTCATGCATGTTCGGCGTGACCGTCAGACTCGTCTTCATATCGTGCTGCTTCAGGCAGATCAATATAGGCCAGTCGATCTCTGAACTGTTGTACAAGAGACAGTCAACGTGTTTTTGCTAGATGTGCATTATGTCTGCAGCTTTTATGCAGGTAGCAACTGAACTACCATCGATAAGCGTCCTCAGCGGCTCCAATCTCGGTCCATACACCACCTTCATGGAGTCAAAGAATTTCTTGTGTTGGCGACGTTCGGTGTAGCATTCCATCTGCTTCGCCTTCTCCGTCCACCATGCATTTATTATGCGACGGAGCTCTTGGGTCAGTCGCCCTCGAAGGTTGCGCAACTGACTACTCTTCCCCAAGTAACTGGGGTCTGCGACATGTGCAGCAAATGCTGCATTCCTCCCCGACTCCATTGCGCCAATCGTCGCATTGTTCTCATCAAACCAATCAGGCTGCTTACATTTTGCGCGCCCGATGGCAGCAGCTGTCACCTGGTATCGAATGTGGTACCACAGGTCGCCCACTGTGGCTATGCCTTCCACATCACACAGGCGTGCAGCCATCACCTTCTCTAGCTCAGTACGTTTCACCACAGTACCGAGGGAGAGCATGTTAAATTGACGCCGATTCACGGCGGGAGTGCAATACATGGATTCACGAAAATATATGTACAGTTTGGTCCGAACCAATTTGTGATCAGTGCCACACTCAGCTCCACGCAGTACACGTGTCATGCGCACTTCACGCATATCACGTTGATGTACGATGACATAGGGGAGCGGGTGAGCGTGACCACACTGCGAGTGCGTCCAAGTTGCTATATAAGTCGCACTCGGCGCAAACCGAGTGTTCGTGATCGTCAGGCCTTAAGTGGCACACCCTGAGAGCAGTTTGTCATCGTTCGCATCCGCTGAACCAATGCCATGCGAACGGATAACATCTGTCCACACTGATGCATCACGCTTAAGGCGCGCGTTGAAATCACCCAGCAGATATAGTCGGTCGATCCTCGGCACAAACCGTATCAGCGAGGATAGCTGAGTGTATAATTGATCACGCGTGTCATCAAGATAACATATAGTCGGACCGTACGTGCTTATAAAGGTGGCAATCTTACATCTTCCGAGTCGTAGGCGAACAGTCATCAGTCGCACGCTGATGCCCGTTGATTCACCCACCAGCAGGCCATGGAGGCGATCGGATATTGCAAATCCGACCCCATGATCATGTGGTGCTGAGGCGTCGTTGCCCACCCAGTAGATTGTGTAGCCAGCACCAGCTTCATGCAACTTACCTTGCTCAGTGAGCCGAGTTTCACTGAGCGCCGCAATATCGATGTGGTAGCGCGCCAGTTCCATCGCGAATAGTCCAATGCGTCGCTCCGGACGCTCGCTGGAGTTCTGGTCCTTTTGTGTGCGCGCGTTCCAGCACTCGATGCTGAGTGCTTTGCGCGCAGGCATACGATTGCACTGGTGGGCAATCACACGCGAGGTGGTCGTTGTGCTTTGGAGGTTATCTTAAGGGATTCCACCCGGAGCCTTTAGCTCAATAATCTCACCGAAAAGGCAGTGGGTGATTTGGAGGTTGGCTTGAGGGACTCCGCCCGGAGCCTTTGGCTCAATAGCCTGACCCACAAGGCAGTGGGGAGCAGATTCAGCTGGGGGATGTGATTGCAGAGACAGATTGGGATTTGCTTGACGGCCGTCAAACAGCCATGGAGGTACTGGAACGAGTTATATATGTTTTGCGACCGTCATAGGATACGCACATGCGACCACGGCCAGACGCATTTGGGTTTTAGCGTGTTTGCACCAATTTGACCAGGGTCTGCCTAGAATGAGGGGGCAGTAGCAAACCATTGAACACCCGGAGGTGCCTTCCCACTGTCAGAGACAGTTCGTGGTGCTCGTGCTCTACTCCAATCGAGCTTTGAGCTTATAACCAGTAGACCTGTTTTCTCTCATGGGTAGGTTTTACGGGAAGAGTATCATCGACCACTTCCTAACCGCCGAAGAGGATGGACAAGAATACTGGCAGTGCGCCCACACCTGACAGGAGAACGACTCGGGTCCTCAGCCAAAGCCTTCGAATAAATGAACACCCGAAAGACAGCGGGTCGAGCACATGGTCAGTTCACTGACTCATGCGGATTGGTGTCCTAGATCTTAGCAGGGAGAAGGGCGAAACCCAACTCCTACCCAGCGGTCGCCACGAGTAGGCGCCCAGGACATGAGCAAATGGCACAACAGTAGCAGCAGTGGTTATGCCATGTCAGGATCTAGCCACCAACAGGTTCAGAGCACCATAGGCTCTCCCGCCAGTGATATAAGCACTGGAAAATAGGCACTGCCTATGGCGCAGGCAAATTGCTGCACGTGATGCTTGAACAACAACTATTTTCTCTGCATACGCTCTGTTTAATTATGGTCACAACATTTTATATCTATTTTTATCCTGCAGTGCAGCAATGGGATGAGAATATCATATTTACTTTTCCTGGAGATTGTCATGAAAATGCAGTATATATCCTTGGTGACTAAAACCTATCGGATATCGAAACGCACTTCATAGATCATGAACTACTGAATTAACTATGTGGTCATTAATTGCGCATTTTCGCAAAGGCACAATTCAAACGCAGCTAAGCTACTGAAACAAGATACAGCTGTTTGAACAACTAAGTACCTTGTTGCTGTGGACGTTTGTTGCCGCGAAAACATTTTCTACGCTTACTGTTATCGAGGAAACAATTACAGCTTACATCCACAAGTAAAACGTAATTATGAATGATTATACAACCGCACATCCATTAAATTTCTATGATGCCAGCAAAGCTTTAGATGCTGCATGAGATGGCTTTTGCACATGGCAAAACCGTGACTCTTCTGAGAAACTTATCCAAGGTGAATACTTGAAGATTTAAAAAGTTGGCATTTTTCTACAAATTTCATGCAAACTTTGTGACTGGTGCTAATTTTGCCAAGCTGGTAGGAAACTCGTCACAATACTCTACGACCAATCTGTGAACGTGAGTCTCGCCTCGGCAATGCCTTGTAACACAGGCAATCAGAAAAGGCCTCAGAGACCGGGAACCAACATTCCGGGCTGTAGAGGCGGGCGTTTAGACAAATAAACAGCTCCATATTTCGACAAATGCTCAGTGCGTATGTTCGCCCCCATGTCGAATATGCAATTCAGGCCTGGCATCCACGGCTGAAACGCGACCTTAATGCACTGAAGCAACCACAACGCCGGGCATCTAAGAACGTAATTGGAATGCGCAACCTTTCCTAATAGCAGAGCCTGCGACGACTGGGATTGTTAAGTGGAGGCTATCGCAGATTACGAGGAGACCTGATTATTGCATACTTGATTCCGCGAGACCCACATCATGCGTGCCGCCCTTTACTGCAACTCAGTAGCAATACAAACCTGAGGGGCCACTCATTAAAACTAGCAGAACAATACAGTCGTTCAGAGTGCCGCAGAAATTTCTTTTCCATCCGTGTCTGTCATTCGTGGAATGCTCTCCCAGAATCGGTCATCTCTGCACCGACACTAACAATATATAAAAGACGGTTAGACGACGCACTCATCCAATTACACTTTGTTACTTAACACTACGTCTCCATCCTATACCTAGAATTTAACATGGAATTATTTGTTGTAAACTTTGGATGCTGTGAATCTAAGAGGATCGCAGGACTGCAGCAAAGCGAACGATAAGTCTTTATTTTCGTATTTAAAGCCTTAACTATTTTACTATCCTTATCATCATTATTGTTAAGTTGATACCCCACCAACTATCCAACGGGACTTGTAAAGCAACGCTTCTTAACCCGTATTAATTCATTGTTCATTGTTCATTGAACGACGAAAGGCATATTTACCTGGTCCGCATTGCCGCAGATACAAGTTCATTACGATTCGAAATCGTGCTTCAAGACTATTCGACTTGGATTAATGTGTAGTAATGTTATTACGATATACCATCACATGTGTTCAAGTTTTAGTGTAAGGAAAGTGGAAGAACTACAGTGCACACCATACTTGATTTAATTCGGTGCAGTGTATGATTAACCCACTTGTAATTTGCATCGTCGTGGTGGCTTAGAAATGTGACCAACTTTCAGATATTTTGCAACGTGCGACGGCTGGTCTAGAGGCCACATCGGAACCTGCTGCATCCAAATTCGAGTCCTTATTGTCAAAATATATTTTCAAACGTGGACCAGAGATTCCGAAACCAAAGTATATTTAGCAATGTAGAAATAGCAATTCCAATCAAGAGAACTATCAGCAAGTGTTTCTCAACCCCGGCAAGCCTAATTTTGCAAGAGTGGTTTCTCTCGGAGATGTGCCTTGTTCACAAGACATTCGGGTTTACCTAACACTGCTGAAAGTCTGACAACTTACTCAGCCGTCGTCACTGCGTGCAAACCCGGGGCAAGGTTAGCCGGTATATCTTAAAGTACTCCTATGAGAGGACACAAATATCAATACGCCTTCGAGAAGACCGTCCACCTCTCCGTCAGTAAAAGTAGGCACTAACTTATCCAAACTAACGAAACGTAAGAAGACACAGAACTAAATGAATATAAGATTCCCCAAGGTGTCTGAGTCAAAGGCAAACCCTATGTAAGACAAATTACAGAACGAAGTAAAACAACGGGAAGTCATTTGTCAAGCTGTGGCAATCCATTTCAAACAGGCTAGCTTGTGTCAAAACGTGCGCCACAAAATTCAGTTCACTATGGCGGGTAAAGACTACTTCTTTTGACATTTCAGTCAGGTGACAAATTGGAGACCGTACTCTTGTAAGCTTGCTGTCTTCGTGATTCGACATGCGGCGTTCGGATATTCCCTGACATCTCTTTTAGTGCGCTTAGGCAAAAGAAGCAAAAGCCAGGAGTAAACCGCAAGCAAACCGACGGAAGTTTGCTATTTGTACATGGTGTCACCGAAATCTAACCATCCGAGTAGCAGGCTCATGACTTAGAAGTGTGGCAGTACATCCGCGACGACCTTTCTCTCCATGACATGTTTGCTAACTCAAAGTTAAGGTTGCTCATAGCAACGAACTATAAAGGAATTAGTACAAGGTGGTTCAAAGTCAGGCTGTACTCCAAACAAGTGGTTAAATGAGTGCTCAGAATTTTAAATCTGTTACGCACCAAGCTGCCATCATGGATACATCTGAAGGCCATCAAATCCAGACCACTATTGGGTGTCAAAACACAAAACAAGGAAAACGTTGTCACTAACCTCGTTTACTGTATTTTTGAACAGGAACGCATTGAAACGAAGCAGTCTTCAAAGCAGAAAGTAACGGGTAATGCAAATCGCTACCAAGGGACAAGTTAGTACGGGCTGTATGCAATAGACCGAAACCGCTTAAGGGTGTTGGTAAAAGATATATGTCCAAAAATACTGTTGTTAGTTGGTCCTACAGGGTTGCATTAATCATTCGGGAAACCTATATGTGTTCAAATACAATTCTGGCGTTCGTTGCTATCTGTTGTTTGTATAAAAAATCCCAAGAGCTTCTCAGGGAATTGGTATACTTTCTAACTTATCAAACCGCAATACGCTGTGACCTCACCATGTTAACCGAGACAAGGCTGAACGATGTGATTATCGAGCCGAGATGGCATTGCCCGGTATGTCATTGTGCAACGAACGACTTACAAATAGAAACGGTGTAATTATGTACTACCCTTGCAACTTTCTCATCGAGCACGTAAACGATCCTGGGATTCAAACTTCGGACGCTATATGGTGCTGCCTACATCTAAGGTAAGGCAATAGATGCTGGGTGGCCATTTTATACCGCCCAAAAATATCCACCCTATAAATGGATCAGACCCTATCTTCCGTTATAAAGAATCTACAGGATGATATTACATCCATGTTTTTCTTGTAGGGGACTTCGATCTGCAAGACCTAGAATCCCTGGCCGCTCTAGGTGAACAGTTCGAGGCGGATCTGCATAAGCTATTCTATGGTTCACCGCTGTACAAGCACGTCACTACTCCAACGTGCTTCGAGACAAGAAACAAACCGGCCATTTTGGATTTCCTTTTCTCCAGCAAGGAACTGATGATCGACGTAGAAAGGACGCACACACATTTGAGTCGCAGCGTTCACGCAACGCTTGTTTCCAATAATTTGCTATACAGATTATCTTAAAGCAAGTAATGAGGAATCTTACGTCATAGCCACCTACTAAAACCTGTCCGAACTCATTGGTGTGACAAGCTGGTCATTCCTAATTGAGTGGTCCCTTGAAATGGCCTGCGTGGAATTTGTCAATAGATTAAACTTGCTCGTACCAAGCTCATCTGAAAACAAAATCCACCGACCCAAAACGATGAAGTCATTCCTAAAGAACAGGACCCGGAAATGCATGGCATTGTGGGACTTAGCATGACACGCCCACATAGCCTCTCCGAGCGAGGATATTTGGGGCGTCAATACTACACTAAGGAACAATGGTGTCAAATTCCTCCGGGAGGACAAAATAAATAGTCAACAAGACCTTGTGGTAAAATTTGGCCCTGAAAAAATTTGCTACACAGACAGATTAAAAATATTCGCCGCATTAAGCGCAGGACTCCGGCTCTGTACACAGCATGCGGGTAAGCACAAACGGCAAAAAGGCGGATAACGTTCTTGGACAACAGTTTGGCCTTATCTTCCAGTGTGCAACCATCCTACACCATGCCTACATAGCTCGTACAGCCATCAGACCTTATCCACCCACCTTTCACAATCGCAGTTGTATTGCAGCGGCAAATGTCTTTGAACGAATGAAGCTCCCAGGGTGCAGATGGCATTTGTGCAAAGGCATTGAAATTTACCGCATGAGCTTAGCTGAACATTTAGAAATTTTCTTTCAGCGAGGTTAAAACGAGATTCAGGTCCCACAATGTTGGACCACGGGATCATCTATCCAATCTACAGAAGTGGTATCCATGCAGTGCTAGTGAAGTATCGTCTGCTTACACTTCTACCGGTGACCTTCAAGACCATGGAGTCCATCATAGCTGTGGCGCTGATGAAGCTCCTGGAGAATAACAAAATTCTCGTTCTGGAGTACAACTGATTTCGCCATAATCGTTCCTGCAACACTAATCCGTTGAAGTGGAAGCTGTACGGAATTTATGGACGTCGATGTGGGATTGAATGCATCCCATCTGGATTTCTCAAATGCATTCGACCGCCTGGGCAGTTGCATTTTACCACACAAACTCCAGAATTATGTTATCAGAGATCCCGTTCTAGGGTGGTTAGGCGACTTTCGCGTTCAACCTCACCTGAATGTGAGGGTTCGTAGCAATCTGTCGGAACCAATGGAAGTTCAGTGCAGCGTACTTCAGGGCTCGGTACTCGGGCCACGCTTGTTCCAAGTTTTCATAAATGGTTTTGCAATTTTGTTGTCTTCCAAATGTCTGCTACTTGCAGCTAATCTAATGAAATGGCGTGTTATCGCCTCAGTGGAAGATAACACGGCCCTACAGTATGAAGTTGACAGAGCGTACACATGGTTCATCGAGAACGTTCTGCGTTTCAACAACATAAATTGCACTCTTCGGAGCATACTCCATGCGAGTAGTCAAAAACTACCGCCTAGGACCAGCAATTCTACAACGGCATTCTCGTGAGTGCCATCTTGGCGTGTTTGTGCCAGAGTACCTAGGATGTTTAAGGTTAGTCGAAATGTCTCAAAGTAAACGAACTAAAACTTCGGCCATGAGGCTGTTCACAGGTACATGCTATAATAGCATATAATATTTATGTTTACTGAGGTCAATGCTAATGACGCGAGGAATGCAGTTCTTGTTGGTCAAGTGGAAACCATAGAGTCTACGCTATATTTTATGCTTCTTTAGAAGACATTGCAGCCATTAATCTCGAGAGAGTGGGAATCGTGAAATATTGCGTTGACTGTTCTAAGCCGGATGGCAGACGTTCAAAAAATCAATGTGATATGAGGCCACGGGTTTGACGGATGTGCTCTATGCATCTTTAGCACCAATACGAAGGCAGTGGTAACATGCTCAGTGGATGGTTTAAAAGTAGTTGCAAGGGCAGCTAAGAGATTTGGAGTAACTGATGTTAATGACAGAGTCTAGGGTGTACATGCTGCTCCCCGACGGCATAATCCGAGGTCAGTGTTTGTTCGATGTCATCTACATCTAGCCTTTGACTCAGCATTCCAAGAAGCCGGGCGATGGTTACAAGGAAATTTGCCTGGAAAAGCTTTCTGAATTATGATGTTACGGAGCGAGAAAAAACGTGAACATTGGTGCAGCTTAACTGTTACCGATATCTGGTACCTTTTGTAAAATAGCTGACCTAATTTTATACGAAACCCCCTTTGATCTCTAAGGTAGATTTCGAGTAGTTTGGCAACAACGAATTCGTGAAGTTACGAAGATTTCTAGGTAGCTTGTAACACTATTTCAGTTATGGTAGTATGCTTTGGGGCACCGCTATTTGATTGCCCCAATATAATCTGTAATTATCAACACAGGATCAGAAGCACTCTGTTTTATGGTAGTCTAAATCTACTTCAATGAACACACTGATGTCATTCTGTCCTGACCTTTAGGTTGACAGTAGACCAGGAGCGTTTTCCTGATCCATAAGCAACATGCTGGTCCGAAGAAACTCGGATGAGCTTAACGATGGCAGATGCTTACAGGCCACGGCAAATGCTATCCAAAACGCGTGTTTGGGAATCGACAGCCCACAAGCACTAATCTTTGCCAGTAGCTTAGATGGGACTGTGAAGTAACACGCCAAAGTTGTCTGAAATGCCTTGTTTTAAAAAACAAAGCATACGACAGCATGTTTTGTTGCGGTCTGAGAAAACCGATTCGATATTAAATTTATTGCGGGCAAAATGTAGTTACTCTACTAGTCCATTAGGTGAAAAGGACAAGTCATAATGCACGTTTGGTAGAAGCAGGTCACGGGCCAACGCATGTGTACACCGTTTCGTTTCGTTTCATTGTGGATATTTGACGTGGAATAAAAGATACTTACAGATGGATTAGTGCCACATTTAATGGGAGTAAAGACAACATGACACTTTGGCTGATTTCACTCTCAGGTCGTTTTATTTTCTGTAACTAACGGAAGGGATCTGATCAAAGTTCTAGTTATTTTAGTACTGCAACACTGAGACCGTAAGTGCAAGCAAACTTTATTGGATATTGCACTGTTCAGCTGTCTAAGTACCTTCAGTAGTGTATGTTAACTTTTCACTTTTTAAGTCATTTTGAATTTCAGCTTGTTTGTACTTATCCGGATATTCGTTTGGCCCCCACAGTAAATAAAATAGTTTCAAAATCTCATTAGAGTGCTACAGAAATATAGTATGCAATGTTTTTGGCATATGGGTGGAAGTCAAAAAGATTTTCCTTAGTTATGAGTGCAAAAATCTCACTTCGCTTGGGAGAAATTACTTGAAATTATTTTTCATTAGTATGGAACCTCCATTCAGTAACATCGCTTAGGTGGCGATTTTTCGATTTGGCATGGCTAAGGCGGAATTTCAAGTTGATGAGCTGTAGCAACAATATCACGCTAAGCTCGCACTACTACTCATTGAAGTTAAAGGAACTCAAACGTGGACATGTAACTCTGACATGTTCTGTAGTACCTCGAGTAACTACAGTATTTTTATTGATGACTACTTGATGCTAGTGATTGGAAACTCAGTAAAAGGTCTATCGAAAGTAAACTCAGGTGTTCGCGTAGATTAGTGTATTCGATTGTTGTTTCGCTTTTGTTGCATGATGAAACAATAGTTCATCGGAGTTATAATTAGCACACAATCCTTTGTTTAATGTATGCTGCAAAGGAAACATCGCGTTGTTTATGACGTTTACGGTCAGTTACTAACCCGCCTCATCTGGTTAATCATTTTCACAATGAAGTTCATTTGATAATGATTTTAATGCTCCACCTTACAGGCGAATTCAGTCTAACTGCATCATGCAAGCCCATGAACGGAACGGTGAGAAGAACAGCATTTATATTCATGTGAATAACTCAGTGAGGCACACATAAGTCGAAATTTCGTAGTTCTTTAACATGGCTAGCATCGCTAGGTTGTACCGAGAACTGCAAAATATCTGATCCATGGACTAATGAAATACAAGCAATTTGTAACGTAGAACGAAAAGTATCGTCCTAAAAACACCCAGAATAAATTGCTGCACTAATGGGTAGCTTGACCTAATGTCGGTCAGTAAAAAATGTTACGACAATCAGTGAGGCATTAATGTGATGAGTGTGTCATACCAGATTGAATGGGTGGGCGAACAAACCGTGCCAGATAGCCAATGGGAGACGGATGTAACTGATTTGATTACTGGACATGGATTGGCCGACGGCCATGTGAGTTACTCATGGTTTGTTTAACTGAGTCAAAGGAAGAACCTCATGGCTCAGAAGGGTCGCTACTTATGGACATGACCGCGTAAATTATATCAAGGCATTTGGCTTGCCAAAGGTGCTATACTATTCGCCTAGTTGACTTTGACGAATAAATGCCCATCCCTGCAACACGATGTCATAGAAGACAAAGACGAATCGGGTCGGTGGCGCTCGGATGCTGTTTAGATCACCAGAGTCTATTTAGATGCCTACCACGTTGAACATGTATGCATGGAACCTGGAGAGTAATTGGCATCTATGGAGGAGCAAGTGGATGGACATCTGCAACTTAGTACGTATGGACGAGAAACCGATGGGACATTGCTTGGATATATTTCTACATGCAGATTGGGAGGACACGCGCCGAATAATAGAATCATTGCAATGCGTTGAAGACAAATACCCCAATAATTTGAATAAGATACTTAAAATGTCTTGTAAATTGTAGGAAGGTCATACCAACGGGATATACCAGCGCTTTCTTTAATTCTCGCACAGCAGAAGCCAAAACGAATCCATTGTCCTGTACATTACTAAGTTGAAGATTTTGGCTCGATCCTGAACTTTCTATTAATGCTTGAGCGACAATCACATACACAATCAGATCGTTCTAGAAATCAATGATGGAAGTACGACAAATCGGTTTTTGTGAAAACGCAACCTATCTCTCTAGCAGTGCATCGATATCTGCAACATTGAGTCCTCGATTAACTAACAATACCAACAAATGAAACTATGAAACTGATGCAGAATTGTGTGCCGTTTCCGGAGAAGGAACAGTAAAGGCTAATAACGTGAGACAGGATATGTGCAACTTTTGCGCCGCGCGAAATCAGAACTCTCACGAACAGTGTCTGGCGTGGGGACGGAAATTCGTTAAATGTGGAAAAAGAACCACTTTGCTATCGCTGCCACTCAAGTATATTGAGTGCTCTCCTTCGTGAAAATTCATCCGCAGATGCAGAAGATTCAATTGACAACGCGTCTCAGTGGGTACAGCAAAAATGCATCTGCGCATCATTTGATCGAAGGCAAAGCTCTACGATTTCAGTTAGACACGGGTGCTAATTTCAACATTCTACGAACTAAGTACTGTTCTACCCCAGGTAACTCATCCTATCTGATAAACATTGCCTGCGCATGTGGAATTACTCCTGACTACATCCGAAATGCTCAGCTACAATCAAATGGTTAATGCAAGGGACGAAGCCTCATATTTACTGGCGTGTGTACGCGTGGATGAGGAGCTCACGCCGATTCTCGGCATTGATTCGATCCAGTCTCGGATTTGTTGTTTTTAATCACGATCGTTTCGTGCATGCTTGCTATGGAGAAACTGATATTAGTGTTAGGCCTGGGTTTGGGAAATTTTAAGGAAACCACTTAGTTGTCATTAGATCCTTTGGTACGACCGACAGCGCTACCGGCTAGGAGAGTTCCATTTGCACTGCGTGACAGGTGCAAAGCTGAGTTGATCAAATTATTAAAGAAGAGTGTGATTGCCTAAGTCGACGATCCAACCTAGTGGATTAGTCAGGTCGCAATTGTACGAATAAGACGGGTGAAATAGGCGTGCGTATTGACCCGAAACCGTTGAATGAGGCCCTGCGCTACCTACTGTAGAAAAATATTTGCAGCGCTTTGCCAAAGCTAAGCATTTTATAAATTAACCCTGTCTTCCACATTCTGACACGTGATTCCAGTTGAAGAAACCGGTTTTCTTACTACATTTACAAACGCCGTTTGAGCATAATTATTGGCTGCGTTTAACATTAGGTTTAAAGGTTTCGAGTGAAATATTCCAAAAACAATGTTGTAAACCGTAGACGATTAAGATGATGTGTGGCATCCGATATTTCGATCTACTGCTTGACGGTAAAAAGAAACATGACGCTATCTCCTCCGTTTCTTGCCGCGTTTTGTGCAAAAGTACATCAAGCTTGAGCGTGAGGAAATTGCGCTTTGGTAATACGAGTTGATTTTCCATAGGCATCCGTTGACCATTCAAGGAATCCGGGCTAATCTGGGAAAATGAAGGCAATACGATAGATGCTACCTCTTAAAGATGACAAGGGAATCCATAGTTTGAATGGCGTGATAAACATTTTGTAACATAACACGCCCAGACTCGCTGACATCATGACGCCGAGCAGGAAGCTCGCTCACAAAAGAGTAAAGTGGAGTTGATAAAGGAACAGGAAACCGCATTTACAACTTATATGCACCTTAGCAGCAACGCACCTGTGCTCGTATATCACGACCTAGCGCAGCCTTTTGTGGTACAGTGTGATAGTACCCTGGACTGAATAAGTCTGTTTCACTTATAGAATATAAGACTTTCGATTTCCCCAGTCGAGCACTCACCATGATCGTGCAGCTTTATACGCAGATTAAGAAGGAGATTCACACGGTAATGAATGCCTTGGAGCGTTTAAACAATTACATATCCGAAAGATAGATAACTGTGTATACCGACAACAAACCGCTTGTGTCGATAGCCGGTAAACCGCTGCACATCGTACGTCGTATTTAGCATATGCTTATCCGGCTTCAGACGTACAATGTTAATATTGTTTAGACGTCTGGTGCACGGATGTTCATCGCGGACACACGGTCAAGAGCTCATCAACCGGTACCTGAGTAAAATATAGATGAATTCGAAACAGTAAATCTAGTTCAACGTACGAAAGTACTGGAGTATTGCCTGAATGAACAAAGGCGCCAAACGGAGGGAGATGCAGCGTTTACAGCTTTGTGATATATTATTATAAATTTTAGTCAGACACGAAGCAGATGCCGGATAAACTAACAGGCCACTTGAATGTTTGGAATCAACTGTCTGTCTATGAAGTTTTACTGTTCAAAGGAAGCCGTATTCTTATCTTGTAATCGCTTCGAGGAGAAATACTAAAATACTTTCATGGAGTTCACCTAAGTGCCAACTACGCCAATAGCCAATCAAGGGAATTGATCTTATGGCAAGAATGACGAATCAAATCAGAACTCATGTGTCGAAGTTAGGCGTGCAGTTCACACGAAACCCGGAATATGAAGGAACCAATACTGATGCATATTGGCCCTGACCAATTGTGGCATAACTTCGCAGTAGATTTATTCTGTGACAGCGGGTGTGATTACTTACTTACAGTGGATTACTGTAGTGATTAATTTGAAATCGATTTACTCACCACCACGACCATGCAAACAGTAATCTACTAGCTCAGATGTAAATTCGCGCGTCACGAAATACCGCGGTCCTCATTTTATTAGCGCTGCTTTCTAGGCATTCGAAACCAAGTGGGACTTCGTGCACCAGCTAACTAGCTCACGACAAAGTAAATCGAACGGGAAGATGGAGTCGGCAATGAAGCAGATCAAATGACTGCAACTAAAGACTAGAGCTACTGGCGAGGACTCGCAGCTCATGCTACGGGAGATTCGCAACACAGCAGCGGACATCGGCTTGAGTTCATAGCATCGCCTACACAGCCAAACAACTGGATCGCTGCAATTACTCACACAGAGTGATAGCACACAGTTGCGTACACCGCAGTCGTAGTATCGTTTCTGGGTTGTAATTCGTTTTTCAAACCGATCTGCAAACTTTTATGCTGTGGCGAAACTGGACACAAACGTGTGGCAGCGTTCCAGTACTTTGGCTGTGTAGGCGATGCCGTGAACTCAAGCGTATGCGATAGGAGCAATTTTAGCGATTGGTACTGATATTTCGTGTTTACTACGGCATAACCACAGTAAAAGGAATTATGCATAATGAGGAAATCAAGAAGGATGCAATTTCAATCCAGCGAACAATCCCGCAACTGATACATCATTGCTATCGGTGGAGAAACAAGCGAGGCAGATCTAGCAAGATAAGATTGCGATACGTCGAAATATGATAAAATAACGTGCAATACTTTTATCACGCATAAGTATTAACTAGTTGGCTAAAACCTTATGTAAGGGTAAGAGCGGTCGTTCAAAAACCTAGCTTACAAGTTCCTGCATGCGTCAAAATGCCTAAAAGCGATAACATATATATGGGGATTATTTGTCTGATCCATAGCATTTTAGTTGATCCCTAAGAAGTGCATACTACTTTTGAACAGTTCTGGGGAAAGTAGTAGAGGAACAACACAACGACTGGGGAAGAATTCATGCGATTAAGGAGATAAAATTAGATCCCCGTTTACGTTGTGCCTTTTGATCATGGGAGTGTAGACATTTGTCTTCTGTTTTGAGAATGCGTCAAGTATATGGCTCGAGGGGAACAAATTGCTTGAGAAAAAGCAGCGAACTAATTTACGCTCGACAAACGCGGGATGCCTTTGTCAGCCGCGGCCAGAAGACTGAGGGTATTGTAAATAGAACGTAGTCTGTCGGGTCGGAGAAAACAGGATGTAACGTCGCATAATTGGATGGGTTAAGTAAAAGGGATCGGGAGGTTGGCGAAGTCCAGCTTTCGCCTTATCCTCTTTGGAGTGTCAATGACTCCTCAAATAATATAAATATAAATCATGGGAAGACATTAATCATGTATTTACGTCCGATGGATCGGGTTGGTATAGGCGTACATTAAACATGGATAGTACACGTGAAAATGGATAACATAACTGCTATCAAACCCACAGAAGTCGCAGAGATTGCGGAAGATTTACTGTCGTATAGCTGCGTGAGGTCTGTACGATTTGTAAACTAGTCGCGAATTACATTACCTGCATAAACCATGAACATTCACCGCGGTTTAACGTTTGTGATCATGAGAACTATTTTGTCATTCGCTAAACTAGCGTGCCAAACAAGCATCGGGTCTGGTGGAATGTTACCTACAAAAGTGAAAAGGTATTTGTTGAACAAAATGAAGTCTTCCGGTCTTAATGCAGTGCTTTTTTAGCCCTACCGCCAGATGAACACGAGCAAGGCCAACGGATTTCAGCTTAATGACGTTCATGAACGGTGTAGCGCTTTGTGGGTACGATACGTGATTGATGGACACGCTAGATCTGGTGGCAATGAGCTATGGGATTGTGGGCTATCTGTGGTCCCATTTATGATTGATCATGCAAGTGGTAAAGTCAAGTGTTTCCTGATTTCCGGCTCAAAATTTTATGCAAGCTAATTGGTAACTAACGCTGGCAAGCATTTAAAGTTTTATAAAAGATCTTCACAAATTTCAGAATGGCAAGTAGAAACAAAATTGTGACAAGATAATCTAAATTCAACTATTTCACATATTCCTATCAGCCGTTTGCATACAATGTGAAATCATTAATTTGCATGCAAAGACAATCAAAGTGTAACGACGTTGTTGAATAGAAAACGGTCAGAGGTCCACTCACCCGCCTTCTTCTGTTCGCTGAGGCTTCGGCAAATAGGCGGCTGAAACCCACATTGTGTAAACAAAACGAATTTCACACCAGTCTCGCCTGGACTTAGTGGGGCTGTTGGCTACATTTCTCTAAGCGGAGTGCCGGCTGGCACCAGATAAACTTTCACTGTTTTCGATTCACAAACTAGAATGACTACGCATGCTTCCTTACTACTCCAAGAATCGTAGTTAAACGGCTGAGGATAATAGCAGAATTGTTTAATTTGGATTATCGTGTCGAAATCTTGTCCCTAATTATCATTCTGAAATTTGCTGGGTAGAAAGTGTCGCAATAGTTCTGCTTGCAATGTAAAGTTCGTAAATTATTCGAGGTGTTTTAACGATGCAGAAGCATGACATCTCCGGGACCTCTGTTTCTTTGCAACGTTGCTATTGGAATTCGATCAATTTTCATTCCACTGCTTGAGTGTCGCATCGGTGTTTATTGATGCTAAATTACGTAACCTGTTTAGCATATCAACAGACTCCTCGATCGGCGTTTCCGCCAAAAATAGACGCAGTGATACATGTTTGTTCTTGCATACTAGACAAACGGGTGGTTCCAAATACTTCCGAATACCACAGAACACTGCTATAGCACACACCTAGGAAGTGAAAACAACGACTGATGTCTGTACAAAAGGTAATTATAACTGCATTTATGGTATCTTGAGTCGCGACACAAATGTGAAAATTTCACAGTGATTGGATGGCATATGAGTTAGCAAGGCAAATATACACCCAGGTAAGCTGCGATCTCCTTGCACCTCGACCACCTTTGGTGTCATTTTGGTTATTTTGGCCAAGAATGAAATAAAGCAGGCGGTCTAATATTCGGATATAGAAAAAGAAATGGTAAAATAAATTTCTATTAATTGTAAACCGATATGAGCATACATTCTCGGTTGACAGTTTTTTGAACTGAAAAGAAATGATGCTGTCCGTTGCATATGTAAACTCGTTCTTAACTTTGATAAAAGAACTCAGTAATCTGCAGTTAAATGTTTGACAGAGACGTAGTTATTAATATTGGTTTTAAAAATGAGGTCCTACTGCGTAGTAATGATTGCAATCATTGCACGATAATGAAAATTTTTTTCT
>CALYDF020002805.1:0-19525 GCA_944474145.2 Dicrocoelium dendriticum | reverse complement strand
CAGGAACAGCGACTTGCCTAATGACCATTTTAACTGGAACTTCATCACGTGCGTTTTCCATTGACTAACATAAAGAGGCTAAGCGCAAACATCAGCAGTTCACATAAAGAACGATCAGTTGTCGGCCTCACAAAGGTCGACTAGAAATCTCACTTTACACCTGCGCATCCAAATACCGTTCAGACATTTGAAACACTATGCTGCTTTTACGGTAAAGCACAAGTGTTCCTCAGCTAGTTTTCATGTTTTCATTTTCGTCAAGCTTCAATACCCTGGGACAGGACCCAGTTTGTACCCAAAGTTCATGGACAACACGATTAGGCTCTATTGAAACGGCCCTCGTATGTTTCGAGCACTCAGAAGCAGGTTCGGCACTTAGTCCGAAGGGATTGCCACTCATTATTTCATTTCAATTTTACGATGAATAATAGAGTACAGCTCACCCAAAGACGAGGCATAAAAATGTAATGGTACAACATGTGGCCACCAGACTGATACCCAATTTACTTGGTGTGCCTTATCAAGGCCTTTGTACGCAGCTAGAATATTTCACCCTGCCGTATCGTCAATTGCGGGTTTCCCTCTTCACAGCACAACGGATAATACAACTCGGTGATTACCTCGTGTTGATGCCGCTGTGGCAGACGCGCGCGAATGCATCACACGAGAACACCAATACGGGCTGGTAGTACCGGATTTGAATCGGGTCACGCGCCAACTCTGTTTCGTACGGAGTACGGTATAGGTATGGAACTACCTGCAGCAGAACGGAGTTGCCGTATAAGCCGGTGTCGGAAAACAAGAAGAATCTCAACAAACACTTTGCTGTAATAAAGCATTTCAAGCGCATTACAGTATAAGGAGTATTAGTACCTAAGTCATAATAGGTGCTTCTGCCTGGAGATATCACTTTTGCTGCATCTACCCAGCAATCAGCATCAGAAACCGGGCTTAACGAGAAAAGCTCTGATGCGGAGATAGCCTTAACATATCTTTCCGTCCTACCAAATGATAGAACAAGTATGGGAGGCAAGGTCGTTTTGTACCATCGCAGTGATCTGTATTTCGAAGCGCTTAATCGCCAGTGACTCATGATTTTGACTGGCTTTGGTGCCATTTGAAAACCAGGTTTGGCGACACATGTTTAGTTGCCATGGTACATTGTCCCCGAGGTCATCTGTGGAACGAGCGACCTGTTTAGTTAATGCTTTGAAGACCGTTCAACACTGCACCACGTTCACCTTCGCCTTGTCACATACTGCAACTTGCAAGCTGTCGAGTTTGCGGCTACACACCGTGAGCAGTTTAAAGCCGAAATTCAATAGATAACTGTCGGGCAAGCACTTTATATGCACAATACCTCCTAGACGAGAGACAGAACAAAAGAAACCGGTCAAGCTTAATTTTGGCGTTTACCAGTGAGGAATGAACGACTAACACAAAAACAATTAGCAGCCCGTTGGGACGCAGCGATCCCGCTACACTTATTTTCCAATTCGTTGGAGAACACGTTACCGAGGTTGGCGACAGCGGCTTTCTCTGTGGCAACTTAATCAGGTTTTAATGACTGCTCTAGGATCATAACTATCCGTCACCTTTGACACTTGGCCACTCAGCCATCCTTGATTCAGGTAATGGAAATGAGAGGATGGAATATGGAGGAGCTGGTCACGTGACGAGCTGACCAAATCCAGTGTGCGAAGTAAAATGATCAATTAACTGGGGGCAGCCATTTCTACCTGATAATGTTGTCACAGGGAAAGCCGCATTTGAGAATCAACAGTGTTCCCGGTGCAAAAGACAATAGTGCAGTGGTCCTCAACTTGGGGGTAATTTCCAACGTGCTGGTAAGCTGGAAATTTACGGAGGTTAAATATAACTGAGAGTGAACACTCTGTTGCCGAACAACTTTACCAACAAAATCATCTTTGTCGAAGCAATTAACTTACCTCCTAATCACTATTGTTAATCAATCATTGACTAATCATTAGTGACTGGTTTGTGAAGTTGCCAATTTTCGGTACTAAATTCTATCATTCATTATACGAATGTAAGCCTGTAAAGCTCACCTCTGTCAAGTCGCACGTGGGTCATTGACCTTCTGAGCACGGCGATTTTTCCTGGTTCGAATTACAGTGTTCGTGAACGCTAAAAACAGAGCTTACGTCAACAGATAAGGTAAACTTGCAAACGAATGTTTACAAGTAGAAGGGAGAAAACAGGTGATCCGTTTTCAGCGCCTATCGATACCGATTGCTGGTGAAGAATTCTTATCTAGTAGGGACTCAAAAGGGCTTTTTAAAAGAACATGAAAAGCCAATGAAAACGGCTTACGTTTTCTTACAGATAGCAAGCAAAAGCAAAGTGCCGAATGAATGGGGATCACAATTTACTATGTCTATTTGTAGAAAGCACAAAAATGTGCAATAAATATCTAAAACTAAGTAATATGGACATCTCGCTAAGCAACACCATCAATGGATCTAATAAAAATACTGCAAAATAGGTTTTTACTTTATTTGATTGCTATTTCAAATAAGTGTTTCCGTAAATGAAAGCAAAAGCACACGAGTTAATTAGCTCTTTAAACTAGACATTTTTGGGTTGATTATTTATTGTGAAGCCATTTTGTGGGTACCAACCAGAAAAAGGGATATAAACCAATGCGTTATTTGCTATACGGTAACGCACTCCATTAAATGACATTGAGTTATTGTCCTCGGTTTATTATGTCGCAACAACTCATCGAATTGCACGATGCGGTACTGAAGTCACAGGCATGAAGTTGTGCGCAACCTATGTGTACTTATGGATTCCGAGCTAATGATGTAGCTTCCGGCTCAAACATTCGACAATTGATAGTATTCCTTACCTGGTTCCTGGTTCGTTGGGACGGTGTTTAGCACTTATCCATTTAAATGAGGATCGAATCAAGGCTCTGTGTTAAGTGGGGCTTCCAAAAGCAAATGTTTGTATAGCGTCTGTGACTGGTGCTTGGTGCCAACGGTTCATATCTTATCGAGCGGCATTGGTTAATTTGTGACAACACTCCATGCCACACAGAATTGGCAATGCTTTTCCAATGAGAACGGTACCGATCCGGCAGGATGTTATGACTAGCACCAAATGCTCCCTCGCTTTACCCATCGAGGGAATCTGGAGTGTAATCAAAAGCCATGTAGAGTAAACTATGCGGATCACGTATTCGGTGGTGCTCCGTGGGGACCATGCTGGTTTAGTCCCTAAAGCGATTGGCGCATTCGTTTTCTGAAGCAGGTCATGTTAGAGTCAAGTGCTTGATTCACACGGCATCACCGCAAGAATTTGGTCTAGCACGTGACGGTTAATTATGAACGTGCAATCCATGTGGCTGATTTGTAAGCTTTTTCTAATCACATTAAATATTCGTTTGTAAATGAAACCGATGTTTGTCTTACTTACTTTCAAGGTGCTTTCACTGATTAATACATGATCGGCTAGCAATCTGCAACTTTACAATCCGGGAACACCAAGTCGCTCGGTTTTCGACTGGTGTACAGCGTCTTAGAGCATATCAGTTTCCGTTTCAGTAACGTGGACTAACTATGTGCGAGGTAGGGGAGTGGCTACAGAGGATGATAAGTCCTCAGTTCGGAAGTAATGGCTTATGGTTTAATGGGCTTCTTGTTGTTGTTAATTGTGTATGCAGATCATTTGAATAAAGAGTTACATGCGTGCTGAACCGGAGAAAATGACATAACCGACTTGATTGCAAAAGGTGCATAGTAATCGTTTGTCTGGAGAAACAAGCACAGACGGTTGCACTTTGCTTAACCTGAGTCTGACGATCAACTGTGAACGCACATCGTCGCCTACATTCGACTAATTGTGATAGTCTCAGTGTGATAGTGTGATAGTGTGAAAGCCTCAGAGTATCAATTGCGAAAAAAGCGAAATGACATCATTACACTTACAAAATGTTATAAATGGATTAACAAAATTTAAGCAGGTGTTATTATCAATAGATTAATAAGTTCCGCATTCTTGAAAAATGAGCTCAGATTTATAAAGGGAGTTCTCTGTTTATATCTCCCAAAGCAGTTACAATTACACGAGGACAGTAGTTCCGAAATGTTTTCCATCGGCCTAAACGTTGGTGACCAACAGAAAACATCATACATTGTACGTTGTATCTCGACCTTTTTTTCACAATGTGAAGAGCACTTAAGTCTTGTAGAAGTTGTGAGTACTTCGGACAAAATGATTGCAAAATCTTCCTTCACATATTAGATATTCGCATTAGATAAAGATCAAATGAGGTACAATGAAGGTGCAACATCCATTTAAAGGCCACTTCAAAACACTGTATTACTTGACTTGAACTCGAAACTTGCTTCGCACGCAGAGGCGTATCAAGGGGTGGGGGCAGTCCGTTCTGAAACGCGGCATTTTTAGTACCATCCATTCCTCCATACCAAATATAAAAGTCATAAATTCCGGAGAGGATGATATTTGGATATATTATTTTTTACTCTGTGTGACCGACAACTTTTTTACGCCACGTGTCTCACATGTAAAAAAGCGCACTTCAGCGATACCGCCAATTGTCCAATTGTAGTCACTTGCACAAAATACAATCCAGCGTCCCAAACTATCATCAGTTACATTGGCAACTAATGTGCAATTACCCTGAGCAAATTATGCGGCCTTCACACGTCTATTCTGCTCTCAGCCAAAGCAACAATTTCACCGCATACATAGGCGGCAAATGTAGTTACTACGTCACTGCACCTGTCAATGGGAACTCCTGGTGTTACTGATGTTCGGTCAATTGCTACCTTGGACAGAAGGAGAGGGGCGCTGGAGATAGGACTGCTCTGATTGTTGGCGATGCCAGCTGGAATCATATTTTCCAAGGATTATTGTACTGTGATATAGTAGGAATACCTGGTCCACATTGAGTTTGCGTACCGCAATCCAATCACACATGTAGTCTAACCTTGACCATCAAATCAATCATTATCCGTTGTGCCAAGCATTGGCATCCGCGACCTTGTAGCCCAGTAGTAGAGATTCCGGCTACAAATAAAACGGTCGGTGGTTCGGTGCCTGCAATCTCCAAATGATGCGATGAAATGCCAACGATACCTGGCGTGGTTTTGCAGTGCTTTTGAGCGTGCAATACCCAAGTTCCAACTGGTCCCTTGCTTTGATCTCTAAATAGTGATTAAAGCAGATCTATTAAGTGCAAGCCCTGCTATTCTCGCCTATACTGAGGCGCTTTTGCACTTAAACTATTTACGTTTCGTTGCTTAGAATATATTCCGGACACAGACAGAAGTGATCATTGTAAAAATAACTCGTTTAGAAGTATGTTGGGAACCAATATGAGTATAATGTAAGAATCGGTAAAATATAATTGGCGGACTATCATCAATCTATATTAATTTGCTTTAATTGGAAGGCGACGATCCTATTGTAGGTCCAAAGCCATTTAATCTACACATACCACCTGTCAATCATGTGATAATTGCATATCATTCAGGTACTTAACTCGACGGATTTGCACACCCCCTATGCATCGTAGCACTCAGTTGATCATCACTTTGTTGTATAATACCATCAAATCACATAATGCTCTTCCTTCGGTATGCGTGTTTGGAGACCTTAAATGGTTCAACGTGTGTAGCCACTTCGCTTGTTCTCTGTATTCACGGCACTGTTGTCGACATTGTGACGCGCTATCTCGTGTGTTACTCTCCACATAGGAAATGAGCTAGGCGCTGTTTTTGTTATCTTTTAAAGTCAGAGACAATAAGGTACGTTGCAGCTGAACTTTCTGTATGCGAATACGTGTAAAACAGAGTACATTATCAAGGAATTTCAGAGCCGGTGACTGTTTGTTGAATGAATACATGGGGTGATGCCTATATAGATGGTCACCTTACGAATCAATTTTCCGCTCGCGCGGATTCATTTCTCGTCCCGCTCAATCCAGACAGTTTATTTCAAAATTACTTAAGCTACTGCTTACAAAGTGAGTAGTGTCAGGAAATAAAAGTGTGAAATAGCTTTGCGATTAAGCGATTCATATTCAGTCATGTTTACAAATTCAGCAAATTTGGTGTCACCTAATATCAAAGATGATAAATTACACATACTTGGTCACGCAGTGCTTTATTCATTTATTCATTATACATGTCAGCTAGAGGTGACACACACAGCTGTTGTGCCGCAATACATAAATGAAAATAAATACCACAGTTGCATTCCAGCTGAGCTACCAGTAAACGATAGGCATGGTTCGTTTAAGCTACTAGCCGGCTACTAGGTAAAAATAAAAATTATTACGTTTTACGCTACGAACTGAGCTTGAAGGTGGAGGGAAAGCTAAAAGGGATGGGTAGGGATACAGAAAATCACAGCAAGAACGCCACTGATCTCGGCTCCATTCCATGTCAGCAATTTAATCCAGCCAAATGTGTTCATTGTACTTGGACCCCAACCAGGGAGCCGTGACGCTCCAACCGAGGCTAGCTCCGAAGTAAAGGCCTTCATTCCTCTGGAACAAGTCATCGCTTGGCCACTCTCCTCTTCCTACATCCACCTCCCCGGTGAGCAAACAACGCACTTCGAGGGAGTCGGTGGGCTGGCACGCGCAACACGTGGCCCAGCCATCGGGGCCTGGTGCGTGAAATGACGGTGCTGAGCGGTTCAGTTCCTTTAATGTGCCGTAAACAAGACTTAGAACACGCTCGGTACTTACGCATTGTTCCCATCAGATGTGAGCTAAAATGCGAATGCACCGATGATCGAACATAATTAGCCTATTCATGTACGCCGATCTTAGGGAACAGGTTTCGCAACCGTACAGTAAGCTCGAACGTATTGCTGGATTGTACACTCTACCCTTCAGAGCGAGAGTAATGTTGCGCTGCTGCCAGGGGTGGCGAATGTTAGCAAAAGCATTTCGAGCTTTTGCTATACGTTTCGTGATGCCGTCTTTGATGCTAAAGGCGCTGATACAACTTCCCAGGTAATTTAATTTCCGCGCGAATTTTAGCTGATCCCCAACAAGGGTAAGCGCAGGAGGAGATTCCTGCAAATCTTGGAGGAAGGCTTCGCTTTTCAGTGGAGCAAATAACGGCTCGAAGCGGCTGACAGTCAGCGCTAATCTGTCTAGCGCGTTTCGGCACCTCCGGGAGCTGTCACCGATGAGGGCAATGTCGTCTGCAAACTCCGTCAAGAAGTCGTTCTCCTGGGAGTAGCTCCGCACCTTCGAATTCATGTCCTGTAAATGCATTCTCCATGACTTCGTCAATATCCATTTTGTAGAGGTCGGTGAGAGCGGGCATCCTTGTCTCACGCCGCTGGAGATATTGACGGTTGGCGACAGCTTGCCGTAATCCCTCACTCAGCCCAATCTACGCGTGTATGATTCTTAAATAATATTTACATATTTCTCGGGCACATCTTTTCTGAGCAGACAATTCCAAATTGCACATCGAGCAAACGAATCGAAGGCACCTTCGATGTTGAGGAACACGACTACGGTGGGCCGCCAATATGGGTGACGGTGCTCCAACAATTGACGCAAGGTGAATATGTGGTGGATGCAGTCACGCTCTCTATGAATTCAGGCTAGCTCCACACAAATCTGTACGCAGTGGTTAGGTTACGTACTTTTATTTTTGGTTAAGCCGGTGACCTTAATTTTCCCGGTTTAGATGAACTGCTTGTATTGTTTGACAAACAAAATGGAGAAGCTGCTATTAATTGTCAAGTTAATTAAACGGCGCGCTAAATGCTCTCACGAACTGTGAATGTTCAGCCGTGAAATGCACTTAATTGATTTAATTTACAATTTTCCTGCGGCATAGATGTCATAGCAGTACATTCAAGATGGATATGATTGCTTCCCCCAGGCTGAAAAATCTAACCGCTTAGCGCTTATAGGTTGTTGAGTTTTAGCTTTATTCATTGCAAACTTTGTGCAATTGGACAGGACGCATTCTATGCCGTTTATGGCCTGCCTAACAACCTCCTCGTGGCGCCAGTTGAGTTGTCCAGGAGCATCCAGAACCAGCAGATATTTCGTGATCAGTGTTCCTTTACGTGGTGGGTGTTCGCCTGGCAAGTTCCATTCTATAAAATGACATGTGTCCATTTAACAACACTGGGACATGGTGGTTGTCACTAGAAAGTTAATAAAGTCAGTGCCCCTTGATACAAACTGGTGAAGCATTGCATCCTAATACCTTGCTGCTAAAACTATATGGAGGATTGGGTCCCGGTTTCGCACCTTACCATAAGAAATGAGCAGGTAGTCATCGGCTCTTAATGCGTGTGAATACTTGACTTCGCTCCGCAGCCTTGCGGCTAGGCTTTGGAGCCAAATGCTCGGGGTGAAGTCCCTTTAGACAAATCGTTACTTTGGCTTGGGTAACCGGATAGTATACTGTCCTCTGTAAAAACCAAGGATTTTGCAAATACTTACACTTCGCTCCCTATTGCTGCCACCTTGCATAGTGCTCATGATTCCCTCTCACGCCGACATTGCTCTTTCGATAAATCACAATCCTTTGTATCTACTACGAATGCCCGTCTCACTGAAATCACAATCGCCCGGCCATCATCTATCCATTGACTTCGTTCTTCACTACGCCTGGCAGCGTTCAATGTTCGGATCTTTCTAGAGATTTCAGAACAGGCTGCTTGGTACATACTGTTGTGTACCTTGCCACTGACGTGTGATGTTTTTCAGAAACTCGATTGCAGGATTGCAACAAGAGAGCTAAGTTGTTATATCTGGCTGCAATAGATATCAAATATTGTGTACGTCTGTCTAGAGCACGACTTGTTAAGATTTTGCCGATAATAGTACTTTGCTGTTGATGACGCGAAAGTATGCAGACTAATCTAAACCGCTTGCCTCAAAATACAGCGTGATATTCAGCGCTCATCACGTGCTGTGCGGCCGCACATTAACTCGGCTCTCTCTTTGCCCTCTGTGGTCACTCTTATGTTCCCCACACAATTTTGTTTGTCCGCTCGTTCGAACCAGTTCGACGAGCTCTACTCAGTGCTTCCCAAAACTTGCATCTAACCTGTGTGGATTGCAGCAAAACAAAGCTACATATTACTTCGCTCATCTACTGAACAATTCTAGTGACGCTTATCAGCGCTGCACCTGCATCGTCGCTTAATATAGACCGACCAACCCGCCGCCGCTTTGTGTGGTTGTATGTTCAACTGTGACTCGACTGATCGCTGAACCCGACAGTCTGGACGTTACGACCTCCTCCTGTCTCGACCGCTTGATATCGATGCGGTTGGACAACTCTCAATTTGTTTGCATGGTTTGACGTGCTTGTGTGTCACGCCTGGTGCAAAAGCACCCATCATTGTGAGTGCTCAGATAGGCCTTCCAGCAAACGGTAAGAGGACGAGTGGCATTCCAATAGTTCAACGTCGCTACGTTGCGCAGATGATCGCAGTAAAGTCCGTAAGGTTGCAGTAACATGTTCTAGGTGCATTAGGTCGTACGGTACACAATGTGTGGGCAAATCCATCCAAGAAGTGTGAGAGGCAAACAAAGTTTCTGACAAAATTTGGTTTAGTCAACATGTCAAGTCATTCCAGTTGTCAACAGTTTATCTTTGCTTATGAAAATTGAGATAGGATGACTAAGGTACTTGCGCATTTCGTAAATACTTTCGATCCCAGTGAGGTAAACATAGGCACGCTAATACCTCAAGCAGCAAGTATAAGCTCTGAATCCAAGCCGAAGAAGAGAGCTAGACGCTCCAACTGCACAGCAGCGTCTGTGTCTCTAAATCCACTAGATCACCTCACTGTTTAAACTGAACAAGCCTGCTTCCACTTCTCCAACCAAAAACGCTTCACCTGGAGATTCAGCCAATACATGGACCGCTCAGAGCCGAAGACAATCCGGTACAGATAACAATGTCGATTGTCTTAACAAACACACTGGAAGCGACACACAAATGTCTGTCTTCTATACCGAGCACACGTAGAGCAACGCAGCTTCCACCGTCAACTCTAGTGGTGCCTTGTAAACATCTTAAATTGCCGGCAAAAACTATAAAGAAAATAATCCATAGACAAAACCACACTATGTTAACTCTCGTGTGAACCAATGTTCCCCGATCGAAATCGGGTAAAATAAAAGCAAGTTGCAAGACGCTTGCAACCCGTGGAGTTCCATCTGCGATGAGATTTGTACTCGGGTGGAGCCTGCTATGCTGCAAAGCGTAGCGCGTCACTCGACGTCAGTACACCCTGGTGAACCTCGTAATCTTGGAGTAACAATAGACTCAGAATATGCGAAAGTGTCAGTCCAGCTTACAGCAGTTCCTATTCGCAACACAACTAGCGGCGTAAGCATATTACCCGATCTTATTTGGAAAGATGGCCCAAAAGAAGCGGGTGACCAAAGCGACATTCCTAATAGCGATAGCTTGAAAGCAATATTTATACATTGTGTTCCCGAGCTTCTGCATTATTCTGAACATGATACGAAAACACATGGCCGAGAGAAGTGGGGTTACGTCCGCGAAGCAGTCTCCGTTGACAATGTTATTGCCAAATCCCTGACAAGAGTTCTGTCATCACCTAACTAAAACGGCTGCGGTCCAATACTAGTGAAAGTAATATTACACTCCGAGGTAATGACTCAAGTTCTGTTGGATAGTTAATCAAAGTTTCGAGCCAGGTTGAAACGGAGATCCGGCTCATGGCAGCAGGCAAACGGCCAAATATGTAAGCTGACGGAACTTACAAACGTTGAAAGTTCTGTATCTGCTGAGTCCTGCAGAGAGACTGACACAACAGCACCCACGGCACACAACAGGACAGAGAACAACACAAATGCAAAGTCTGTTCAGAAAAGCACAATAACGCCATGCAATTTGAATGAAATTCATGAACCAAAATATCATAAATGGTCTGCTACTTAACGGCCAGCATAAAAACCAACACGAATGTTGGTATCCATCAAAGCACTTCTAACAACAATAAACCTATCGTGTATGTAACAAACGCCCAAGGCTTTCTAAGTAAATTGATCAAACTTAGAGAACTCCATGCCTCACAACTGCTGGATCTCCATATGATTACAGAGACTTGGTTAAACCATGAGGTAACCTATTCTGAGATCAATTTATCAGATAAATTGTTGCATCGGAACGATAGAACCAGAAGGGTTAGTGTTGTGATTCTTTATTATAGTATAAACCGATGTGGTTATCAAACATTTGGAAATTTGCGTCCTGATTCACTTTTGGGCCCCCTATCCTTGAGAAACAAGGACGCATGTATACTAGCGTGATTGAACACCCACCAAACTCAACATCGGAAATGGACACCAAACTGAACCATGTCTTACATTTTGCTTTGAACAAGTCCTGCACCTACATTCTTTTCGCCAGAGACTTTAACGTGCACGACATAGAAACGCCAGAATTCGACGGTATGAATTTTAAAGTCAGCTTGCAAGAGATAATTGCAAAACACCCACTGTACAACCACGTAACTTCTCCCGCCATATTTCGAACTGCTAACAAGCCATTGATAATAAAAGTTGTGATCACTATGGAAAAATCATGGTTGACGAAGCAGTTACAAGCACACCTCTTGGTCCTAGTGACCGTGTTACTCTACTAGTTGACTACATTTGCTATGCGGGGTATCCTGAAAAGGGGGATGATAAAGTTTCTATTGGCACGCACTAAAATGCGTTATCCAAGCTTATAAGGGATACATCGTAAAGTTACTTAACCGAATGCCCCCAGATTTTGCCTGGGAAGCCTGTACAAGGATGTTAAGCACACTGGTAGCGTACGCATTGGAACAGAAGTCGTTTCAAAGTAAAAAAGAACTTTAGTCGTTTTTGAGAAGCAGAAGACGTAAATGTATGTCCCAGAGGGATTTGACATAGCGAGCTCACAAGGACTGCACGAATGGAGAAACATGTACTGCATACGTGACATATCATAATTTCTGCGTGAAACTGATCCACGATGACATGGTCACGCATCAGCAGAGGTTAATGAAGCGATTCTACGCGAAACGCAAGCTTTTGTACAGGCACATTAATGACATTCGAAAGGGAAAGCGGGGGATCCCAGCACTAGTCACGGCTGATGGACGCAAGCGATCAGGAATGGAAGCAACCGATCTCCTACGATTACATTACTCCCAAAATGTTCCTGCAGGTAACGAGCCCAAACGTTCTCTTTTTCTATTACTCTACCGTCGGGTTTAGACAATATCACCTTCACTGCGGAAGGTGTTTTGAAGAAGTGGTTATCCTTGCGTGTCCACAGTTCTCCTGGAGTCGACAACATACGACCAAAGGCTTTGCCGGCGGTAACTAGTGATATAACAAAAGTGACTGTGTTCTGCCAGTGACGAAGTTAAACATATTGCACCACCATGGAAGCGAGGGGTCATCACTCCGATCCATAAAGGAAGTAGCAGCACTGATCCCACCAACTGCCGTCGATGTGGTTTGTGGTGTACCACAAAGCTCGGCGCTTGAACTTCACATCATCTTTGTGTAGATTAACTGTTTGGCTGGATCGATTGCTTCAGATTTCCCATTTTCCGCTGATGATATCAAGATATACCGAAAGATTAGAGGACTGATCGACAACGAACTGCTCCAGTAGGATTCTAACAGTATGTGAAACTGGTTACTACAAAATGCCCCACAATTCAAGGTAGACAAATGTCGCGTTGTGCAAAGTGACCTTGGTGTTTTCGTACAGAGCCATATCAACTGTTCAAAGCAGGCTGATGTAACTGCGAAAAGAGTCAACCAACACGTCGGCATGATGCGAAGGGCATTTGGGGGATTTGATTTATCCATTTTCCAGTGATGCACATTTCCTACATGCGCTCGCATATGGCATATGGTATCCCAGGTTGGAAAACTTAGTTGAAGCGAAACCTTAAGGCGTTATAGGCACCACAACAAAGAAGTAAAAGGAATGTAAATGAAAGGCGTTATCACTCCTACCACCGAAGGCTAAAGTTGCTGGGAATTCTCAGCGGAGGACATCGAAGGCTGCGCGGAGATCTCATAGTAGCGTATCAGATATTGAGTGACCACAACCACGTATGCCTCCACTTGCTGAAAGTTAGCCACAACATGCAGCTCAGGAGTAAGTTGCATAAAATTATAAGAAAAATATAGCGGTTTAGAATGTCGACGTAATTACTTTTCCCTTCGGGTTTGCCAACCCTAGAACGAACTCCAAGACGCAGTTGTATCCGCCCCTAGGTTGGACATTTTCAAATAGATTATTATATGTTGTTCTTAGCTCTCAGCACATGGTTACCTAAATTCGTCTATTGCAAAGCACGTAAGCATAATTTGCTACAAGATCTAGGTATGAAATGGATTTAAGTGAGCGACCATATTTTGCGATTCTCACGCCTTATCTCAATGACCAATGCACCCCAGTGTATTTCTAAACGTTTAAGTTAAAATGTTTTATTGTTGATGTTATTTACCAAATTAGTTATCTCGGCAGACGTATGGTAGATTAGCTGCATCTATTTTGATTTCACTGTATTCACCTCAACCGTCCTACTTGCTTTTATCCCGTGATAAATCATTGTTCATTGTACCAAAAGCCAAGCCTTGTTCCTATCATTGCATACAACTGCTTGAAAAATTGAAGTGGCTTGTTTAAATAAGCATCTTTATCACTGCCGATTGTAGTATAAAATATAGATTACCCTTAGCATAGCTAGAGCATTTCCGGCGTTCGTCTACCCGAGGCACCTGGGTTGACGCCGTGACGTTGCACTATGTGTAAACGGCAGGGTCCACAAAGCCTCTGTTCGCGTAGTGATGCTGGGTGGGAGTGAGTCCTGGCCGATTCGTCTGGATGACGCTTCGGCTTTTAGTCTTTGACTATGGACGTCTCTGGAGAATATCTCGAGTGCGGCGGGTGAGCAACGTTTGCAACGACGAAGTTAGAGGTCACGCCTTGGGTAACAGGACTTGAAATATCCAGACTAGTATCGCTGCGCCCACTGAGATGGCTGGACAATTTTTTACGTATGACAAGGGAACGGCTGCCCCGAAGCGCTCAATTCGTTGGCACAGGACAACTTTTGAAGAAATCGTGCGGCGCTTAGCTTATCAGGCGGCAAAAGCGATTAAAGTGCTGACGTCTAGTTTAGATGTCATAGGTCCCCTTCGTCTATCTCGCTGGAGGATCAAAGTTGAGGAAAATTCATGTATGGAAGCTCTTTCGTACATGACGCAGAACCGGCACAGATGGAAATTGCATACGAATATTTGTTTTGTTTCTCAGGCTTTCATTCGTAAGCATGAAACGAAACAAATGATAACACAACGCGTGCAAATACACAAAAATGCGAATAAGAACCAGAAATACGGAATATGCTGTACAACGTTTACCCTATGTTTCTTAATTGTGGTCTCTGTATTTTTCACCGGCATTTCATGGTTTTCGTTACATATCTCTTTGCCTTATATAATGATGTTGCTGCATATAAATATATGCATAACTATAACGTAAATATATTTAAGCATACAATGATGATTACTTTTTAATTGATGTGAAATATGCAATTGATTATTGTTTAAATGTTATTACCAAGCTTTGAACTGATTTCTTACAGATCCAAATAAACAAAACAAATGGTTACGTAGCAAGCTGATACAGATAATAAAAAAATTCTGAAACCTCTTTACGTGATGAAATTCATTTGGATTCCTTGATTAATTTCATGCGTTACTAAGTGTATTACCCATCAATGACTTCCGGAAAAAATTTACTGCTGGATTTTAACACCTGAATTAGATAGGTGTTCGTATGTATTAGTTACTTGCATTTCGTCTGGAGACTGTGTGATCTTTACTAGCTAATCAAATAGATGTGGGACGGAATGCAAATGAATAATATACTTTGGCGATATTCCTTGGTATATGTACTGAACACATTTATCCTAATCATTAATATGCAGCACAATTCTCATGTTGTAGTTCTGCATCAGATGACTTTAATGGTAGCTCGCGAATGTTGAGCTGGCGGAATAAAACGGAACCAAGCAGTATACATCCTGTTCGTTGGTTATCCGAAGGTACTTGCAAAGCAGCCCCATTTTAGTGTATCGGGAATCGTGAGTGATTTCTTTCAATTCACCGTGTCTGCTTTCTTTTACCTAAGAGCTAAATATGAACACGGGTCTTAAACACAATTATCTAGGCAAAATGTTGTTACTTCGCCATAATTTGCTCGAGATCTGGTGAATCGTTGTTGTTTTCATTTTGTATGAAACATCTTCTTTAGACTCTACGAGACCATGGTTTTCTGTTGCAAATATGAAAATAAGTGGAACTTCTGTTTTCCTATTGCGCTTCCGTGTGGCCTGCATGGGTTTAGAGACTGTCCTGTGCTGTGTCTAATGCCTTCAATCAAACAAAAAAGTGTTCCCTTTTTCGGATCTGAATTAACTGCATCACTTGAGATCCACCGTCAGCAGAAAAGAAATTCTCGTGTCACAAAGAATTTCTATTTACTCGCCGCCCAAAATAAAATTTATAGTCTGTTGACTATCGTTATAGGGTAGTAAGCAGAGCGCTTTTTGTAGTTGGGTCAGTACGACTTTCGCAAAACCGACAAACAACATCAGGGTAAATGTAGTATCAACATTTCTTCGACTTCAGCTGGAACACTGCGTCCATGATGGCAGAAAATATCGCTCGAGTTATATGTCAATAGTGCGTAAAATTTCGTCAATGGACTTCTGGCATAGGCATAACCTGGACAACTACTTATTTTGGAGATGTAATCATTCCATTACCAAAGAATTCACAAGGACTTTATTTCAGCTATCCTGTATGAACTGGAAATGAGTTTCCCATATTTTTCATGACAGGTAGGCTAAAGAGTTTGCTTAGTCCCAGCGCACATTTCCATCGATTTATTTCCCAAGCACTTACAAATATTCCCTAGCTGATACAATTGGAATTGTTAGCGCAACACATACGAGCAGGAATTGGTTTGCATAGGTGTGCTTCATAAGATTTTTTAGACCTATTAGACTTTGAAGAATAATGTCCATTTCTAGTTCATCAATTCTATTAAGAAGGAGCGTTGATTAGTTTCCTCTGTCATTTCAATCACAACACAAATGAAAATTGAGTTATCGTTTTCTGGCCAAAAAATGAAACTTGAGTCAAATAATACGATACGTTAATGCAAATCGTGCGATCAATGATGCTGGTCCAGCTGCCTGCCTGTTTATGCTAGAATAAGTTAAAACTAATCTGAGTAAATTTTGGCAAGCATAATTTCACAGTGAATATCACACGCGTTTGTTTGAAGACAGTCCTCGAACGATCAAAACGAGCACCACACCAAGTTATTTCACATGCAAATTTCTCATTCTATCGGTATCAGCCTACGCTAATCGCTCACCACACTGGCTTCTGTTAGACGAAACAGTGGTGGTGTGCTAATCTACAGATGCAAATTAAGTGTTAGATTCGAAACATTCCAAATTTGTTTATTTAATTTATCCAATGACCATGATAGAAGAGAAATTAAGAAAAGTAATCAATACAACGATTCAAACGAATACGACACTTTATTCTGATGCAGTTAAAACGGAATTGAAAATAGTACAAAATTGCTAACTATTAATTGGATCAAAAGATCTGAAAATATAAACTTTAAGTTGAACATATTTATGCAAATTCGGAAGATTATATAGCATTTCAATATATGCGTGTTGCACAAACAACTTTTTCCATTCTCAGTTATGTATTTATTCCATCACAACGGTAAATTTCTTTCACGTTATCTATGTCTCCTTGGCTGCAGTGCGACCAAACATAGGCAATTGCTACCTGTCTTCCCTAAAACAGAATGCTGTATTTACAGCCTACCTGTAATCCAGTTACTAATAAAAATGATTTATTTTCACAACGGTGCATAGTTACCTAGAAGCTGATATTTTTCGAATGAAGGCAAAGGAAGGTACAATCCTAAAGTTAGATTACCCTCTATCATTAAACGTTCACAGGTCAATGAGGAATATTAAGTCCAGATTATTTGGAAACGGAATATTATTAACACAATTTAAAACGTCAACGCCTACTCGAACCCGAAAACTCTCCTTCATAGGCCTTTAAAATATATGCACGTGATCTTCCCTGAAGCTTGCGTTTGTCATGCACCAACAAGTGCAAGGCCTATTAGCATTCACTGGGCATAATATATCTGCTCTGGGCACAAAGTAGTTGGAGTGTGAGCACTGAATTTAGAGCCCGGATCGTCTCTTTCTACATAGATCTCATCAAAGCTTTGGATCTTCCGAATTACTGCACTGTTCATCTGAGGCTTTCAAGGTGTGGAATCGTGAATAACGTACTTAGAAGGTTTGTCAACATCCTTGACCAACGAGGGCTACAACTGCGTGTTTGAAGATCCAGTTATCTCTGCTATGTTGTGAAATATGATGTTCCATAAAATGTAGTCGCGGTTACTCAAAATATTCGTTATCAACCTTCTGCTGATAGGATCATTGTCAAAGATTAGTTGCTTTGTGTTATGACTTTTCCCAAAGTTTTCTGAATATTTTCTTGTATGATCTAGTGTGAATCTACCTACTTTTAGCTTGACTGCAAATAAGCCAACTGTAACCCGTCACCGGCCCGCATAGATACAGTTCTCATGTGCTACATCTTACGCAAGCTATCCCCATAACTTGAGATGCCCTCGGCATCTTGACTCAACTCGAAAAGGTGTCGAATAATTGGCAATCTACACAACTATCCTTTCCGCAGGGTTTGGTCCAGTACACCCAGTTGCATTTCCAAAACTGCACTATGCTTTCGTGCAAATCCACACAGAACACGCTATCCAGCTTTGCTTTTAGTGTTGAAATAATGTTTCGCTGCAACTACACAATCAGAGACGACCGTGAACATCCCGTTAACCCTCGATTTGAATTTAGCAAGTTGACATAATCCATACGGAATATGCAATATAAATCATTTACTCGGTCGACCTGAATAGTTTAAATCTTGTCTTGTAATAGCTTAAGCACAATCACCACTTACGTCGGGTACCTAGTCACAAAGAACTATAAGGTTAGTACTCGTATACACCAGCTGTAGTGCCGTTGAATTTACTCCTTTCTAGCGTTCCATCAGTAAAGTGCCATAATGAAACGCGTTTAATTGGTTAGACCATTGAATTCTTCCCTAGAAGCTTCGAAACTACGGCTTTAGCTACCCAATCTTGAGTTGGATTCGCCATTTTCTTCACGAATGACGGCTAGATGCGTGAATTCGTGAGTCCTTATCTGATTCAATCGATGTGGTGTGTGGTGTACCGCAAGGCACGCTGGTTGGACCTCGTCAGTACTTGGTGTTCATTAATGATTTGACGAGATCAATTGCTTTCGATTTCCTATCTTTCGTTGATGACATCAAAATATGTCGACGCTGCAGAGGACACGACGACAACGAACGGCTCCAGTTCGATGTTACCACGGTGTCGAACTGGTCAGTTCAAAACGCCATACCATTCAACGTAAACAAAAGACGTGTTGGGCAATTACGCCATGGACATAACAATACATATTTGCTCAATACGGACGTATTGCAGACCAGCTCCCAGGAACGTGACATTGGTGTGTTCGTACAGGGCTTAGCACAGCTCGTACAGACTGCTCAAAACTGGCTGATGGAATTGGGAAATTAGTCAACCATCACTTCGGTATGCTGCGAAGGGCATTTGCGAGATTTGACTCACCAATCTGCTAAATGATACACAATTCTTACGTGCGCTCGCATGTTGAATATGCAATCCAAGCTTGGCATCCTTGGTTGAGGCGCGAACTAGAGACTTTATAGTCATCCCCACACAGAACAACAAGGAATGTAAAGGGGCTGCGCTATCACACTTACTACCAAAGGCTGAGGTTGCTGGGAATTTTCAACAAGCGCTATCAAATGCTACGCGGCAATCTCATATTAGCGTATCAGATATTGAGTGACAACAACCAGGTATGCCGCCACTTGCTAAAACTTAGCTACAACACGCAGTTTAGGGGTAACACGCTTAAATTAACAGAAAAATATAGTGATTTAGAGTGTCGAAGTAGTTGCCTTCATCATCTAGTTTGCCATCCCCGGTCTTCTTCAAAAAATCGCTTAAACGTCGATTTTAATTGTCGGCACTTCGTTATCTAAATTCCTATTTTGTGGATTACGTCGCGCATAATTTTCTAGACGAGTTATGTACAAAACTGGCCTAAGTGAGCGACCGTATTTCAAGTTCCATAAGCCTCATTAAACGACCATTGCGCCACTGTGTATTCCTGAAATTTTGCGCTCGAATTTTTTAAATTGTGACGTTATTTAACAAACTGCTCATTCCGGCAGACGTTTGATAGCTGACCCGCATGTATTTCGATTTCATTATATTCACTTCATCCGTCCTACGGGGGTATCAATCACTTTCTTTTATTC
>CALYDF020002804.1:0-22859 GCA_944474145.2 Dicrocoelium dendriticum | reverse complement strand
CATTCAAAGACACAAGGTACATTCATACAAAATTACATACGTCTATACAACCATACACTTACATTCACTGTTTTGCAAAGCATGTAATTTCTGTACATTGTTGATCACACTATGTTAGCTAAACATGGTCATGCCTGTTTAGGTGTGCCTCGCATTGTCGAGAATAAAAGTTTATTTATTTATTTAAATGTCGTTACTGTACACATACTTAACATATCATGAATGTCGCTAGGCTTGCAACGCTCATATCTCGCTATCATCAATGCACGTTAGTTGAAGGTGCGAAACACACCTCAGCTAATGTGCCGCAATACAAAAAGATAAGACTAAAAAATTACACTACATAAAAGATTCCAAGCAAGTAATACGGTGTTAAATATTATATTATGCGTATTTCAGGAGATCGGGATTTGAGGGGGAATCTAAAGGGGAGGGGTGAACAAAGAAATTCACAACACAAATAACATTGGGGCCGACTCTTCGCCATAATCAGCAAGTATGTCCAACCAAACTTGTTTATCGTTCTTCGGACCCGAGCCAGGCAGTCGGGATGCACCAAGCGACACCAGTTTCGAAGTGAGGGCTATCATTTCTCTCGACTAAGTCATCGCTTGGCTTCTTCACCTCCTCGTCCAATCACACCTCCGGTGTGCAAACAGTGCACGTCGCTGGAGTCAGTGTGCTGGCATGCGCAACATATGGCCCAGCCATCGGAGCATGGTGCGTGAAATATCTCACGGAACTGGACTGAAACATTATATCGCAGAACGAATGTGCATTTGAAACGCGAGCATTCCAGAAGTTATCTGCAATTCTTCCTTCTTGTAACCTGGCTTCTTTGTAGCCCACCATTTACATTTCGATTCCTCTCTCTGGTGCATTATGGCCCGTTAGAATCGGAGGGATAGCAGAACTAATTCAAGGGTGGTGGAGTTTGGAGTTGAGCTTCCAAATTGTGCATAGTCCCACGCTGTTGGAGTATCAGAAATCCGGTTGGTCCGCCGGGCGCCTGAGTCGACATGTGTACCAATCAGAAGACCGAACCGGTGCGCTCGCTGATTGGTTTAGAGCTCTCACCCCCTGTTCGTTGCTTCGGATATGGATGTGACTGGGGAACAGCAGAGGAGGGGAGGAGCAGAGTACAGTCCGTAAGCGGTTCAGGCCAGGAGACCGAGCGCCAGCGGATTGCGAGTTTCCCCTAAATGCAAACCGTTATGTGAGTAATACCCTATGTAAATAGCACGGAGAGTTCGTTTCAGAAGGCTTGGTGACCGGCAGGTTATATGTTGGGCTTACAACGTTTCGCTCTTGACACGAAGCCTACTTCACTGTGTCTGAAGAAACTTGTGTCAAAAGCGAACAGCTGTAATCGCAGAAAACTCATTAACTGATCGTTCAACATGCCTTCCAAAACTATGACTTCCAGATCGTTTCCACACAAATTCCAACATATCGATTATTATGAATTATTTTGAGGCCCTTTCAATGTACTCGTGTGAATAGGTTACGACACGAATGTTAACCTACAGCGCGTTTTAGTTCGAAGTGAAGCTAGCTCCGTTTTGTAACCGAGACCTTGTCTGAATCGAACTGACTCATCAGTGTACTGCACGAGAGACAGCGTTCTAGAAGTTAGAAACCAATTCATTGGTGCTATTCTCACCTGTAGAAACATTGGAGGTGATTGCTCTAACCAGTTGTTGAAACTGTGCATTCTTCATCAAATTACAGGATAAAATAGCTGCATAATTCACCGTAAAATTTGAAAGGGTGGTTAGACCAAATTATAGTTTAAAGTCGACAATTATTGCCTAATTTCTTTGTCTAATTACAGCATTCGAGCAGTAAATGAGGTGTAGCCATAGCATCAAACAAAATATCCTTGGCATACGACGGTAATAGCGTTATCATAACACAAGTCATATTAATGAGTAGGGGCTTTGGAGGAAATAACTTGAGTGTTCATCGCAGTCGTTTCCCTATCAGATAGTCCTGCATATGCCGGAAAAGTACCAGCCAGCGTTTTCGTCCTATCGGAACTCGTCAGTAGGGCGCATTTCTCGACCCCATCAGGATCCGAAGTCATGACCCCTAGGGGTTTGCGGCACTAGCCAGCACCTTATCGCAATGAGCCATGGGGGACGGTGGCAGACTGCTATAACTTGAAAGCTGATTGGTGTACACTGCGACTTACGCTGCCGTACCACACAAGTTACTACTACTCTGGCAGAGGATAGTGTTTAACCTCCGGAGATCAGAATTCCCACGAGCACTAGCTACATAGACATAGCAATGGAAGGTTGTTTGGGCGATTTTTGGTTACCGATAGGTAGAAAGAATTTTTGAAAATTTTTTACTGATTCTTCTTGGCATCTCACAAGCCAAATCGTCTGGACACCAATCTGGAAAAGCACCAGAAGTCCGTTCTGCCCTAGTTGGGTTCTACAGTGGTGCGCACCATTCAACTCCATCAAGAGCAGAAATCCTGACCACTAGCAGGTTGCACCATTGAGCTATGGGAGATGAGGACGGACAGCCATGAAATACAAGCTAACTTACATGACAGTGGAATATGAGTTGCGCTATATACCAGTCAGCTTATAAATCATTACAGTTTTCCGCCTGATGGACTCGATGTATGCACACTACTGACAAGTTCAGATAAGAGGAGACAGGCATTCGGTACTTTGCCATGCTTGTGGAAATCTGCCCAGTCTGGAAGCTTCTGTAACGAACTCCCATGTAGCTTCAAATTATGCTGCTCTGTTTCAGGTAAACTGAGTGCTTGTGAAGCTAATATTCATATAACATTATGCTGACAGCTGAAGCAATTCTCCAGCCCTTCCCGTCAGTTAGTCTAGCTCTTAGATCACTTCATTCGACCAATACCATACTTCAAGCCCAAACTGCTGGGGAAGACCAGCTTCAAGAAAATACAGGTATTCATTAAAGATTTCTTGAACAAAACCCCTTCACTTACTTTACTCAACCCAACAAAGCAAACGTACAACGGTTTTTCATTTGATCGCCATGCGCTGTGAGTAATAGGTTCAATAGCTTATTACTTTCTTATTACTTGAACCTACTCCGCCCCTCTATTTAGATGAAGGTTGACGGTAGACCTTTGAGTCAATTTTACACCGCTAACTCTTTTATTGTGAGCCTAACAGAAGAGGACGAAATGTTTGGAAATGGTTGTTCAACTAGTAGCAGCCCAAACCGATATGCATACACTTGTGTTGCAGGCATGCCGTAACGGGTTCTAAAACACATGCGTAGACATGCAATCACAGTACACGCAGTCCATATGCACCCGATGCAGGGGAGGGCGGTGTTTCGCATTATTGTCTCTTTAGCAGAGTGACGCGCTAATGTAAGAATGCGGACGGCGTGTGCTCAGTTGAAGTGCTCGATGGGACAGTAACAGGCGCATATATCTGAAATGGTCTCACTGCCAACCTATTCTAGGTTTTGATCGCACTAGACATTTCGCTCACACTGGAAATGAATGATGGCACATCAATTATTTAGAAGCGTTCTGATTACGTAACTTTATAAAGGAACGTAACCGATTGAGCTGGCAACGCTTTTATTCGCTTTGTTTATATAGCCCCGTTGCACTATGCGAAGCATCAACGCAAGGCGAAATGTCAGCCCAGCGATTTCTTGGCTGTGTAAGAGGCCAACCGGCTGGCAGCTGACTATGACGGATCATCACTAACTTACTTTAACTGTCAATTACTCACAAGTAAGTAAAGTACTTTTCCCACAAAGGCCACCTGGGTAATACTCCGCTTGAAACGGCCTAGCAAGGTAATTTATTAATTTCTAGCTACTTAAGCAGTGGAATCAGTAAGCCGATATTGTGGCGTCGCAACTGCCTTCGTTGTTTTGGATCAAAATGTTGCTATTCAAATTCGGAATCAGTTTACCAAATACATCCGTGCAGCATCTGACCCTGTGATTCGAATACAAACGTTTCTTTAGCTAATTTTGAAGATTACGCTTATAGGTATATGGAGTTGTGTGAACTCAAGAATGACATGTTTCTGCAGTTGTTCAACTTCTTCGGTTAACGCTGCTAAAAAGTACCTTGATATTTAAAGCAGAAAGTATACGCTTAAACGACTCAGCAGTTATTGCACATTGCTTAGTGGGCTGAAGACTTAAATGAGCATTTTTCCGCAATAAAACCCAACATGGCACAGCGATTTACGGGTGATTTAACCCACTTTTATTGTTAATGTTGCAGAAAGAGTGGGTAAATTAGGCAACTGTTAACAGAGGAAGCAAAATATCACGGCAGATATACCTTGCCATCAGCCGTCAGAACACGGTGAATGTTGTAGTTAGGTGTATTGTGTTGCATTGTCGACCACACTAGTCAAGTTATTTGTGCGAAACACCTTGCATCAATATTGGATCCTGTTTAACGGGCACGTCAAGAACAGATACCATAAAAGTTGTAGTAACAATAATTCATGCCAAAGCCAAACAATAAAGTGTCCCACATTAATGTATCTGCAGAGTTGAAAGATTACATATTAATGCTTACAAATTGATACAGCAGCCAGGAAAGAGATCCCCTACATATGGACGTCACTGGTATGCGAACTGTCCTTACCAAAGCCAGGATGGTCAATTTCTGCGGATACAAAGTGACGCCATGTCTTCGGACGGCCACTGTGCAAATTGGCCTCAAGAGTAACAGCTTCGTTACACACAATGCGACTGGGAATAACTGGGCATAGTGTGTATGGGAAAATCCTAGCTAACCATTCCGAGTATTTAAGGCGTTAAAAATATGCATATAATTTCTCATGTAAAGTGATGACGTGAGTGATTCAAATACAGCACACAGAATGCAAATCAGTGAAACTGCCTTCGCCTTTGATCTTGTGACACAAAGTTTCAACGGAGCATTTGGTGCGACTTGCGAATATGCACAATGGCCGGTACTGACAAAATTGCATTGCAATATCTGCTCCCATTGAAATGTAGCAACGGAATCCGCAAATCGATTATTAGAACAAAAGCACGGTATGCAAAGACATCCGCTGCAATGTCTATGCGTTTTGCGAACGGGACGGTGGCATGTAGTCCTTTACATTTTCACACCTACATCAACAACAAACGTGTTGTAGTGCTGCCTGCAAAGCCGTGGGGAGCACGTGCAACTCAGAAGTAAGACTGAAGTTCCATTGGTGTCTGCTTGAGGTTGGTCGCAAGCAGCTTTAGAAGTCATCGAACAATTCACATGTGATTTTCGTGCTCCGCATGCTGCACACTTACGAATGTGGCCAGCTGTAAGTGGAAGTTTTTGATGTAGGCGGAAGGAAACAATTCATTGATCTGGCTGTTCCACCGTCCGAGACAACTCTTGGCATTCTGCTATACGCCAGTCCAGCTGAGCTTAGAAGCTATAGCCTGTGGTCTGTTTCGAGGAGCATTTTAAGTAAGGAGGGCATACGGAAACTGCTTGCTTTTGTTCTCCCAACCATGACTGACTCTAAAGCCGAATGGAATCTGCGTCCCTGTACATTTCAGTAGATCGTGCAGCCATGCACGTAAGTCAAGTAGGTCGAATAGAACCGGGTGATGTGATTCCTTGGTAGGATTTCCTCACAAATACACGCACAGCTGTTGTTAGTCTTAGCAACCGATTTGTCTTTACTCATGAGTAATGCATAATCGAGTCTTGACTGTGGGCGATACCCGATTCACTAAGCACGCGGCACCCTTCACTTGCACAAAGTTTAACGCAAACTAACATTCCAATCACGCATGCGATTCATTGTGACGGTTACATTGAAATATTATCCAGATAACATTAACCAATTAAAGACAGCGTCTGATTAAACTTAGTGCAGTTGGTTTAGTCAGGAGCAATGATCCACGAACCGTCCAGTTATTGTACAGCGGTCAATATGATCAACGTCTCATTCAATCGATATCGCGTATCCAATTGATCAGGGTCATGAGAAGTCATCTGGCTGCGAACTGTTCGATCAACCATTAGTCGGCTGAATTCACTACATGTAGCCATCTTGACCCGCTCAACGAAATAGGATTACCGAACGGAGCATGGCAACCGTTCCTTAAGTTGTTACGATCCCTTGCAGCTATGCGACGACGTGAGCAGTTAGTTCCCCATCGAATCATATTCGCCATGACCACATATGCACTACCACGGGTGTAAGTCATCCTCCCAGTATTAAACCCGAGTGGTGGGCAATTCGCGCACCCACCCCGAGTGAGCGATGTTAACGTGGCGGCTAGTGAGATTGGTTACTATGCTTACGCACATCCCGATCACTGACCTATGTTCGATCTATCCGGAGTAG
This sequence comes from Dicrocoelium dendriticum, assembly GCA_944474145.2. Lineage (NCBI taxonomy): Eukaryota > Metazoa > Platyhelminthes > Trematoda > Plagiorchiida > Dicrocoeliidae > Dicrocoelium > Dicrocoelium dendriticum. The sequence goes on along the minus strand of CALYDF020002804.1, from coordinate 16,515 downwards.
TGATTCGGAACACTCGTCCCGATGCTGAGAAGTATGCGTGCTCCTGTTCGTATATGGAGTCAATCCAGCACATATTTGACAATTAGCAGCAGTCGGCTTTGTAATAGCTGTGAGGTTGAACAAGTTTTCTGGGTGCAAGTGGCTGGGTGCACTAACTTGGCATACTTGGCTGTGTTACCTGATGATTTGATTGTGTTCGGTTTCATGGGAGGTCCTGTTAGTTCACAAGCAAATGAGGTGGGGAAACGGTGAAAGAAATATACAGGAGGTGAGCGAAATGATAAAAGTAAGTCAGCTTGATCTCTAGTTTGCTGCATGAGATAGCAAGATAGGCAACTGTACACACGTGGATGAATTATTCTGTCGCTTGTGATGGGTACATATAGCTACGCACACGGAGTACCTGAACACTGTGTCCATAACAAAACAGTTAATCGCACGGTTGTGATATACTCAGTTTGATCCATCAGACGGGCATTCTGTACACCTCAGCTGACAGTCACAATGCATAGCGCAGAGTACCAAGTAAAACGTGTGGCCGAAAGCTACCGCATGTTCCCTCACCGCATCACAACTAGCTCACTGCAATCCCACTCGGTGGTGTTTCATTGTATCGAAGATTACACGCTGACTGCGGTGACACACAAAACAATACCAGTCGAACGAAGTGTGCTAGAACTTCAGTATTTCAGGGCAGTAGCCAAAAGCATAAGCAGGTGGCTACACCCGTGCGCTCCGTAGATAAACTGGATACGTACTTCAGAGTATAGCATGGACTACCGTATGCATGATATAGTGCAACAATTGACTTGGCAGACTACCTGATGTTAGAAAGCAACATTTACATCTGAACGGATGGAAACACTAGACGGGGTCGTTTTTCACATAACCTAAAGCATGTTGCAGAGTTGCAGCCATTCTTCAGTCCCAATAACGAATAACGCGAATAACGCCAAAGCAGTTGATAAAATGAACTTCGCGCACAGTGCAATTCAGAGCAGGTTATTCGCTCGAACATATCCCCATTAAGTATAAGGCTAGCAACACATTCGACAAATCCCAATGTGAAGGCCTGCTTGTGAACGATGAGATGGAATATCAGTCACTTTATCAATGGGATGGTGCGACCTGCACTGAGTAAACAAATGAATCAACTCAAATCGATTGATAGAAAATGTTGTATTGTCTAGCCCATTGTGAGAAATAGAAGTGACCGGTTACATCTGACTCACTGGCTGGCACAAAACATACCCACATTAAAGAAAGGAATATTCTAAATGATGAAATTCATTGTGCTGGAGCATGGACAACAATCTACTCGTGAACCTCCAGGAAGGTTTGTTCCAACGTATTTTCATTCCTAACAGAATTGATGCTGGGTGCCATGGGAGTGCTGAGATAGCAAGCGATGCGAAGCAAACCTCTCAAGTTCTTAATCATTCTTATTTTGGATGATTAATTTAAACTGGTTCTTGCTGAAGTCCCTCAGAGCTGAGAGTTGAACCTATGTCTGACAACCGACAACACAATTGCCAGCGACTTTGGTCACTGGCAGCCTTGTGTTTTATATTCAGTCTCGGGTGGGAAGACGATTTGCGGATCTCGAGAATCGATCCATGCTCATAGTTAATAAATGTCAAGCGATTATTTGGAACTGATAGTCTTATTTGCTTTGAAGGACCTACAGTATCAATAAGACTCATCAATGCGGATAAGATACACTGATGTGGGAACGGGAGGTGAATCCACGGCGGTACCCATTACAATGTTTAAGCATTGAGTGGGGAAGTGCAGCGTTGCAGGTGGGCGTACGGGCGGGGAATACTCAGTCTCCATGCATTCAACCCGTTGTTCAACTAGGGTGCGGAATAACCTGTGTGGATATCGGGAGGAATGACAAGATTGATATTAGTGTGATGTGGATTACAACTCACTTACTCCCACGTCAAGTAGAGTTGGTAAGTGAATATGGCTTATCATGTATTACAATGTAGAGTTACCTGCTGGGTTAATCCGTTTATCGTGCAACCAGTGCGACTCAATCGACGGGCTGGAATGTTGCGAATGAATGGACTAGGGACGAATGAGAATGTGGATCGTAGCAATTTGTTCGCCAGCAGCTTCATAGTTTGCGAAGCTGATGCCATCCCCGGATAATGATGCATTGCTGATGTCAGTATATCGACTGAAAACCTTCCAGGATCGTATACATAATTGATGGGGTTGAGACTCCGTACCTGTTTTGTACGCATCATGCGAATTGCGAAGGAACAGTTCCGTCGCATCTGTAATGTTTGTCCTTTATAAGTTGTTCTTCTTAGAGACCCCACTACCTAAGCAGTAATTACAGATAATTTTTTCAGTGGTATCCATTTTAGTGTTAGTTCCTACACATAAATCTATCACTGGACTATTTTCTGGTTCTTACTGCTCGTTTAACGCCTTCGTCATTACATATGCACGAGGAAGCTAATTGTACGGGACACTTATGTTTCATGGTTCATCTTCAAACGCACTTACACCCGGTCGCTACGTTTGTAGATTTCACTACGGCGACATGATGGACTATGTCGGAAAAATAATTGAACCAATAGAATTTCCGATATTTTCTGCCAGTTTGGCTGCATACGTCGACATGTGCCTGTGCCTATCTATGGTCACTGGATGGCTCGTGTTGCATTACCAGCGCATGTATCCACACTTCTTCCGTCGCAACGAGACTGGACCTTAACGTGGTGCGACGGTTTGCGTACCTCATTGACCCATTGAGCTATACTGGGTGATGCCTCCGAGCATCTTGAGAGCTACTCCTACCAGGTTGGTCAATGGTGAGAGGTCAGACCAACTCAGTCTCCTGGTCCTCCAGGTTGGGGGTTTGAAATGGGATGGCGTCCATTTCTGTAAAACTAAATCACTGCCACCCCGCTGCCTTGCGGACAGGCTTTTGAGCCAACGGCTTTGGTTGAGGACCCTAATCGTTCTCCTGTCTAGGTCTGGGCGCCCTGGCAGTATCCCAGCCCACATACAACCATGACATTTTCTTCAAACATAAACTTCATCCTGCATCGGCCGTCGCGCAGATTATCAAGGGTCGCCTTATCTGCTGCATACAGCAGAGCGGATAAGCGAAAGCATGCTACTGCTGGCGCCTCCCTTCTTTCTTTTCTACCTTTTTCTCTTACTCCCATCCCGCCCCCCATTACTAACCTTCCTTCTATAATTCCCAGCTTAATTGACAGCAACCGAAGTGCTAATGGAGTAGAACCATCTGCAGCCACCATCCCACAGCACCTATCGGACGCCTATCGGCAAAAGTTCCTTATAAGGCCACGCTGTCCCGTTTCCATGGCGACATTCAACGTCCGCACTCTAAGACAAACAGGTCAGCAGGCTGCACTCGCACGCACCTTGGACACACTGGGTGTTGATGTGTGTTGTGTGTCCGAAACTAGGATTAATGACCCTGACGGGGTTATTGAATTGACTGCACCCGGCTCATCCTCTCGTTATTGGTTGCACGCATCCGGAGACGCCGATGCGGCACTCACCGGTCAAGCTGGTGTAGGTATCATTCTAAGCTCCAAGGCTGAGTCATCGTTGGTTGATTGGATTCCGGTGAACAGCCGTTTATGTGCAGCCCGTTTGACGACATCAGCTAAGGTGAATTCGCGAAGTAAAACAAAACGCTGTTTGTTTGTGATTTCTGCTTATGCTCCCACCGACTGCAGTTCTAATGCAGTCAAGGACACTTTCTATCACGAACTGAACACGCTGTTACGCAGTGCTACTAGTTCAGATATTGTAGTACTTGCAGGGGATATGAACGCACAAGTAGGGTGTCTGAGCTCTTCAAAAGATCAGCTGGGTGGTAAGTATGGACTTAACGCCGAACGGACTGACAACGGCGAGCGTCTGCTGCAACTGTGTGCGGAGCACCAGTTGTTTCTTACTAACACTGCTTTTAGACACAGTGGGCGCCGAAGTGCCACTTGGCGTCCACCTGTAGCTGGTCAGCGATGGACCCAAACTGACCACCTAGCCATAAGTTACAGGTGGCGCGGTTCCATTCTGGATTGCCGCTCGTACTGGAGTACCTGTGTCGACTCTGACCATGCCTTGGTGCGCTGTCGTTTCTCCATGAACTTTACTGGAAGGCGCACAAAGCGTCTCCCCTATTGGCAACGGAGAAATTGTCCCAGCCCTCTGCCAGGCAAGCCTATCAAGAAGCACTGCATAGCGAACTCTCGCTGTCTTATCCTAATGATACTGAACTTCAGTGGAATAGGATCTCGGCCACTATGCACGACGCAGGAGCATCTGCTTGTGGCACTATCAGTCGTCATCGCACCAGTCACTGGATATCCGAGAGATCCGTGAATCTGTTGGAAGCTAGAAGGCACCTCCCGGCTGGTTCTGAACAAAATGTGACCAGACGGGCTACTAGGCGTGAACTAAAGCGGAGCCTACGTGCTGACAAGGAAGCCTGGTGGACCAGTAGGGCTCAAGAAATGGAGGAGGCAGGAGCAGTAGGCAATTACCGGAAGCTCTTCCAACTAATACGCACCACTGATCCGAGAAAACCAGGCGTCAGTGAGACAATCAGAGACAGCGCGTGTGCGCTGATACACAATAAGGAGCGCCGTATGGCTCGTTGGGCTGAGCACTTTGAACATCAGTTCATCTGGCCCCCTGCTCCCGGACCTCTTCCTACTCAGGTGATGCAGGACGAGCCATGGACGGTTAGTTTAGAGCCTCTGTCAGAGGCCGAGGTCCGAAACGCGATCACAGCCCTCAATCGTTTTCGTGCCGCTGGCCCGGATTCCCTCCCACCTGCACTATTTAAGGATGGAGGTGAGGTCCTCTGCAAAGCACTGACCTCCCTATTCGAACGTATCTGGAACGAAGAGAGTGTGCCGGCTAATTGGAGCGAATCGATTGTAGTGGCAATATACAAGAAGGGCAGTCGCACAGACTGTGCGAACCACAGGGGTATTAGCCTAACGCCAGTTGTGACAAAATTACTGGCCTCAATTATCGTTCGTCGCCTCACTGCGGAACGGGAATCTCGGATTAGAGAAGAGCAGGCCGGTTTTCGCCCAGGACGTGGCTGTATAGACCATATATTTACTTTGCGGCAGGTGCTAGAGCAGCGCCACGCATACCGCAGACCGACAATAGCTGTGTTCCTCGATTTCAAGAGTGCGTTCGATTCAGTCGATCGATCGATTCTGTTCGAAATACTTGCGCGGAAAGCTGTTCCCACGAAATATGTGAACATCCTTCGTGCTCTATACTCGAACACTACAGGCCGCGTCAGGGTCTATGGTGCCCTATCGGATAGCTTTTCGACTACAAGTGGCGTTCGACAGGGTTGCCCGATTTCCCCGTTTTTGTTCAATTTCGTCGTGGATTCTATCATGGAGTGTTCCCTTGCGGAATCTCACGATGTAGGTGTTGAAGTGCTGGCTGGTGAACGGTTAGTTGATCTAGATTATGCGGACGATATCGTCTTGCTTTTCGACAATGTTGGAGCAGCACAATCAACCCTGAATAGCCTATCCAGAGTGGTCCCATTATTTGGTATGCACTTCGCACCTTCAAAGTGCAAAGTGTTGCTGCAGGACCACCAGCCACTCGATGACCCCTTGACGCTTGCTAACGAGGTACTCGAGGTGGTTGATCAATTCACTTATCTTGGCAGCTGCATCAGCAATGATGGGCGCATAGAAACTGACGTGAGCTCACGCATTGCAAAGGCTAGAGCTGCCTTCTTGAACCTGCGTCACCTTTGGCGACAGAAGGGAGTTTCCCTCCGTCTCAAAGGCCGTGGATACAAGGCCACAGTGAGGACCGTTCTGCTCTATAGTAGTGAAACTTGGCCCCTTCGGTCTGAAGATCTGAGGCGCCTTCAAGTCTTTGATCATCGTTGTTTGCGAGGCATTGCTGGTGTCGGATGGCACCAGCGTGTCCGCAACGATGATGTGCGTAGGCGAGTACTAGGTGGTGATGATCATGCTAGCTCCCTAGAACAACAGATAGCACTGAATAAGTTGCGTTGGCTCGGGCACGTGCTACGCACGCCTGGTCACCGCTTACCTAGGAGGGCCTTGTTTAGTCTACCAGGTGTCGGATGGCGCCAGGCTCGAGGTGGACAGAAGTTGACTTGGCAGCGGGAAATGAAGTCACTGACGACCAAACTGGGTGTGGTTGGTCCGTCTCACCTTCCGGGTTGGAGTCCACGTGACTCACCTTGTGCTTGGCTCGAGACTTTACAGTATATGGCTCGCAACCGACACCAGTGGCGCGTCTGCTGCCGTCTCCTAATCGGATTGTCTGTTTAAAGTGTGTTTGGTGCTGAGTTATCTGCGGGGTAATGGCTGATTATGACGCGTGGCAGTGAAAGCCGCAAGGAAGCTGTCTCGCCGATGCCGCCTTATCTTTGCACGATAGCCAGCTGTTTGTGACGGAATGTTGTCTACACAAGGTGTAGGCGCCTTGCCGCTGAATGTTTGCTTAGGGCATTAAGGTTTTCAGGTAAGTCCCCTTCTTTCCCTCTTCTTATTCTTTATTTCATAGGTCCTCATGGTTGTATGGCAGCAAAGCATCAGATCAAATGGCTGATGTACTGCTGTTGTTGATTGATTGATTGATTGATCCACACTTCTTGCGTGTGCAGTGCAACCACGATGGGCTAAAATCAGGAGTGAATGCTTTCACACTAAGCGAACCAAACCTCAGTGGATACACGATTCACTGGTGTGAACATTGGAAAATTCCTGTTTCTGCTTAGGAGGAGTAACTTAGGCATTTGCCTACGCAATCTGCCAGTGCTAAGCGGATATAGGTACTATGTAGTGGAAGAAGTAAACTCGGATGTAGGCCACTGTCCTCTGCAATGGTAAAAACGTGTGTGGGAGTGAAGAATGGCTTGCGCTAAATCCCAGTTAGTTTACAAGTTTAGAAGGCCTGCTTCCGTGCATCATGGTTTGGTGACATATGCTGCTGGCGAGTTGGCGTAACCTACTAACGCCATGTGTTCAATCACCAGCAGGGGTCCGAGGGAATGTGCACGACTGATGCGACCCAATAGGTGGAAGAGCTGGTTTGGTGCTTTTCCGGATGATGGTTAAACCAATCTGGTTTGTGAGCAGCTGGCTTGAATACTGAGAATAGCGAGCAAGAAGAGAAATGTCTGTGTTGCTTCATCGTAGATGGACCGGGCACATGCGAGGAATCACGTCGCTGATTCCTGCGAGGTGGCAGCATATCGCGGCAGCACTGCATCTGATCCGCGTGCGGTACGCTCCCTATTCCTATAGTCCACAATGTGGGAGTCAACGAATCTTACATGCCGACACCGATTTTGACTCGACTAGCCTTTCCGGCAATTTGTTCCCATATTTCCCCACTCACCGCTCGAAGCATAGAAAGTGAACAATGCGCTTCAATTCCGGTACCACTAGTTTGTACCGGTGTCCGCTTGCGTCGCTTGGTGCAGGAATGTGCATCAACGGCTTCAACTTAGGGAAGTGACCCAGTTGCACGATCTGGTGCTTCATTATGAGATCAAGTGGAAGCCGACGATATGACACAGTAGTAAGCCCTAGTCCCCCTGCATGGATCCTCCTACGACATCCCCTGTAAATCGGGTAGGAGACTGATAGCCACATGATAGACCCGTTTCCGTCTCTGCACCTCATCCACGGTGATCGGACAGTAGGCAGTTAAGCCCTACTCAAGCACCGGTCTTATCATGGAAGAGAACATACGAGTGGTAATCTCGTCAGTTCAAGTGCAGTAGTTGCGTCGAAGTACCCAAAGTGAGCGTAGTGCGTTTGCGTACAGTTTGTTCGTGTTGTCGATAGACTTCAGATCACAGGGTGAGAGTTTGCTTAGCCTCTTTACGGAAGTGGTAGGTTGCAGCGGGTTGCCGGCCAGGGTGTACGCACCCCACCCCATGCTCCTAAATGAGGACTTGGCCGGGTTGACCGGTAGGCCAACTTATGCAGACCACCGGGATAGGTGGTCGAGGTCCTGTTGAAGGCGTCACAGTGGTCCGGAGAATCAGTATCTCTCCAAACCTTCAAGTGGTCTGAAAACAGTGTACTAGGCGACCGAAGAAGCTGAGGCAATTCGTTTACGTGGGACAAGAATAAAATGGGCCCCAGCACTGTGTCTTGTGGTTCACAACTAGTGGTGATTACCATTCCGTGAGGTGCTCATCCAACTGTCCCCGTCACCTTCTCCCAATAAGGAAGTCCGTGCTGCACTGCTGCGGAGCGCCGCCAACATCACACATCCGCGGCTTTGAAGCAGGAGCAGGATCAGTAATATACGTTTCACACCTAAGCAGGAAGGTGGTTGGGCCTTAGCTTGTCCCAAACACTGATTGTGATCGTTGATGTGTTCAACGAATGTGCATGTTTCTGTAAATAAAAGAATTCTGGTGGCTGCATCACTCCGTGAGTTCGTTGGTGCTAATTGCTAATAGCTGGCAATTTTTTGTTGTTGATTGTCACCGTGTTTATACACTGAGTGCACAAGGGGTTGTGACAGCTACCTGTTCACTTAACTCAGTGGGGACTATGTTTATGTCGTCTTTTTCACACAGGTAAAAGTATTGTTTAAGGTCATTGCACATACATATATGTCAACCCGTGAGACACAGAAATGGCTCAAGTTAACTGATAGCATTTTTAAGAAGCCTGAGCAAAATTGGGACCGTGGTTCATCCATGGCGAAGTGACGTTGGCTGCAGGGATCCAGAAGTCATGAGTGCGGAACCCGGCAGGAGCCGCTGGAAGGCGCACCACTGACGGAACCCAGACGGTTGAACTGCCGGTGTCTAGTTCCTTTTATGCGAACACTGGAGACCCTGTCATTCGATGTCTTCACCCGTAGCTCATTGCTCCCAGCCACGAATTGGCAACAGTCGAGTGGCGGGTACTATTCCCACTAGGTTTAGATGGAATGCGTACTGCTGATGATTTCCGGAATGAGGAAACGCGCGTACAGTGCTTTTATTGCCCGATCCACCTACGATGGAGCTATACAGATCTCTATTTGCTCGCTCTCTATTATCAGTATCTAGCATTCAGTATTCACCGTGTCCCAGTTCTTCGCGATTCCGATACGATATACACACGTATCCGCACACAAGCAGGCAGGCAGAGTGTGTTCGTGCTATTTCACTTGTCGCTGATTTGTCACCACTTTCACTTCTACTCTGACGAGAATAGAACCTAGTGCTGATTGTTATTCCAGAACTGATTGGCTCGGTAAATGACGGGACAATAGACCTAGCATCTTCGTTTTCCAAGCAATATGACTGCAGCTCAACCACTTGGACCGTGGTACTAATTATCTCGTGGTCTAGCTTTTCACCGATCAAGTGGAGTATGCGATAAAAGCCCCGAAAATATCTAACGTGTATCTACTGGAACTTGGCATTGCATTGGCTATCTGACTGACTAGGTCACTGAGACGGAGGTTCCCCTGAATGGAGCCAAATATTTCTTCCACTGCTTTGTTATAGTAAAGGAAATTGACTAACGCATGTGTTCTCGTACACTGTGCCCCACCCGCTTACCTCGGAATTCCTCTCCCGTGTGCCTATCGCTTCAGTCTGGATATCCCATCGCAAACCTAGCGTCAAACAAGAAAAAACTGCATAATTATTTGATGATGTATAGCAAACGATTCCATCACTTTGAAAAAGGAAGTAGAAAATACATCTGGAGGATTGCGGTGGCAAAACACAACCGTCCACCTGCAAAACATAAGCTCACAAATCGAGTCTAGTCAGTTAGTTCAAATAAGGTCTCCATATGTCTGACTTGTGCTCACTGTCGTTTGAAAGCCTTGGGGTAACGGAATTGGTGCCGTGTGCAATACACGCAGATATTCCGGAGTCAATTTCACTCTGGTCGACGACTCTGTGTGCAGATGTCAGTGGTGTGGAGGCAAGGTCGCCAGATGGGCGAAAAGGAAGAGGTATGTGATGTGAATAATCCTTCGGGATTGAGTCGTTATATATTGAATCCGCTGTAGGAATGTGGTTCTGATGAGCACCGAAGCATGACTCGACTGAAGTTGGATGCGATTCATATGCGGTGTTGCTGCTGAATCGGTGCAATATGGATCGGATTGGTGTGAAGGCACTGTATGGAGAGAGATTGAACTCCGCGATTTGATTGGCGTGATGGGTTTCTTTATCTTCCGAACCCAAATGTGGGGTGCGACATGGATTGTTCAGCTCAGTAACCGCATCAGCAACGCACATTTTATGTACGGCAAATGTTCGCCGCAGCTCGGATTGGAGTTCTGAAAGCGAAGAATTTGTTAACGCGGTGAGTTAAATCAGATCGCAAGGCAGCAATGTAGTGACAGGCTGATTTTCCCCATATTCCATGCGTTTACTCTGAAGAACAAATATTGTTGAATAAGTGAGGTTCGGATGAATGGAAGTTGCTGATTTACACTTATGTCATTTATCGCAGTAATGGTACCAGTGATGTTTAAAATCGGTCCAGTTTTCTCTCCGATCCATGCACAGTCGATTCACCAACGTATAATTTGGAGCACAGCACTACGACTCCAACCCAAACGTGTGCACACTGCTTACAACGGACTAACAAATTTAGCTGGCCGAATTAGAATATACAATGCAGTATCAATCAACACCAAATCACAGCCAATGCAAAACACTTATGGAACGGGCATTTCTCCGTTTACGGAATACCTTCATGAAAAGCCTGTACGGATCCAGCAGTTGCGACTGTGGTAGAGGGTGTGAGAATTGGAGGAAATGGTAACGAATCCTACCGTTGGTAACTTCTTACTAATTCTCGACCGTATAGATGAAGATTCCAAGCAGTCTATGTAAGCGTCGAATGATTTTTGTATTTTCACGGTGATTTTAGACCCGATAGGCATATTATGTATGGCGTGCATGTTCGTAGATTAGCACAGCAGATGCAGATAATTGGCAAGATTTATACTGTGTGGTTACACTGGTTACAGTACAGCCTCACAGATACACATTTGGTAGCATACACTATTGCAGACCATTCACAATAAAATTGAAGTTTGAAGTAAACCAACAGTTCACCTTGCAACAGTTTCCCTCCTAAAGCAATGCAAATGCTACTTGTGGCATGAATGTTGGAAATTCCGTGATTAATTTCACCTTTCGTGATAGACATGCACAAGATGCATCCGAGGCAGGCGATTGGATTAGCTGCCTAAGTTGTTGTTCTTAACTTACAAAGCTATGCGTCCGATTCTCCAGAGATTTACGTCCGCATCTCGTACTGTGACAACTGCGCTCAAAATGCTCGCATCTGACAACTGAGTTGCCGATGAGCCGAGTGCATGGCTTGTGACAAAATGTGTAGTGGTACACCGCGTTGCACTTATCATAGTTTGCATGTCTGCACAAAGTTGTCCGATTTAGCGAAACCCATTGGCGGTAGGTGTCGTCTTCCTTGCTTGTTAAATGCCAAATTCGTTAATCCAACCTGTTCCTCTCAGATGAGCACGGTGTTTTTATGGTATTACGTCACCCTTGTCCTGCTGGACCGTGAAGTCTACGTACCCTTATTATGAAGATCAGTCATTTGCTCCAACGAAGCACTTACAACGCACGATTTTTGATCGAATATCAGACATTCGCCGCATTCATCACCAACTACCCAATTACACTTGGGTCACGCAGCTGAATGGAGTAGATGGAAGACAGGTTGGTAATTTCACCCTAATCTGTTTAGTGGTATTAACCTCAAAGTGCCAGTTAGATTGTAGTTATTCACTCTGTTTGGTCTCATTGCTTGCTTCGAATGCAAAATGTCGACGCATCTCAGTCTATGCGGCTTAGGGATTTGATAACTTCATGAATGCATCCTACGGTACAATGTAAGCGTTTGCACGCATACAGTGAATAAACCCATTGTTTCATGGCTCTACTAAATTCTCAGAGCTCTGAGGAAAACGCTTTGTCAACTGATATGTTATACCCATAAGCCTAGAATATGTTACACATTTATTAGCTAATCAAATGTAACCTAGGGATATTTGTGCCATGAGCCATTATGACTAAATCAAATGTATTATTAATTTGGGGCAGCTTGTGAACAACCGTTCAGTGTTCAAGTTCAAGTTCCGTTGGGACAAGAACGATAGGATAATCCCGTAAATTTTCCTGCTTTTGCGTGTCATTGAATCCCTAATTGATAGGTCTAGATGCGATGTTAAAAGTCTGCAACGAACACTGCAACACATCATGTCCAACCAATTACTGCCCATATTTTCCGCCCAGCAGTCCCTGCGAAGCCGGTTTATGTGAAGAAAGAAGGAGTGAATGGTAATCTAATGAAACGAGAATAGGAATGTCAGCTAAATAGTGATATTACCAAGGTAAAGATATAGAAAAATACGAAGGGAACGTTGAAGATACCAGTCGGTTAGGAGAAGGGAATGTTTGGTACTGCCACACAAGAGCATCTAACTGACACCAGAATCCCTCAACCGCAGACTTCCTAACGACGTGTTCCGCAGGCGAGTTCCAACGTTCAATAACCAGGCGCGAAAATCGAGTTTCCGTCCTTACCCGGTCAGAACGCAGCCTGTCCAACTTCAATTGGTGACCTCGGAGACTAGGCAGCTGGGTGGGGCTAAATAGCCAGGGCAAGCCTGGACCGATCTTACTCGCTAGTGTACGATAAGTGTGGATCAGGTCTCCCCTAATTCTCCGGTAGTGCATTGAGTACATACCCAAGCTGAGGAAACGTTCGGGATACGTTTGCCCTCGGAAACCATGCATTAACTTTGTACCTGCTCGCAAAGCACCTTCCATGTTGCCCCTTACAAGATCTGGTGAACAAGCCTGGATACGTTATTCTAAGTGGGGTCGTACGCAATCTGGGAACAGCTTCACAAAAATGTCGGTTGTTAGGACACGGAAGGAGCGGCGAATAAGCCACATCATACGACACCCTCTTCAAGCAGCCTTCTTCCAATTGTCCCCAGAGTGAAGCACTGAAGTGTGGACGATGCCTAGATCAACCTGCTGAATGACAACAGGGATTTCACTTCCACCAACTACAGCGGGGAAGGAACTAGCATCTCCAATGCGGAAGACAGAATATTTTGCCTGATTTATAGGCATTAACCATAAAATTGACCAATCCCAGAGTCTATCCTAGGCAATTTGAATTACCTCAGAGCCCTCAGGGATATCCACAATATTGCAAAGCTTGAGGTAATTAACAAGCAGTAGCGACGGTACTTCACTTCCTGGGGTGGGACGTTGACATAGATTGCAATTATCAACGGCCGTAAAACCGACCCCTGTGGAACACCACTAAGAACAGCTTCTTTAAGCAAAAGGCTACCCCCGTGCTTACACACGGTTCTCTCCTCGCTAGAAAAGCAGGCGCTCATTTGTGGGCACCTGCAAATATCCCATACGATCTCAAGTTTAGTGATACTGATGTGGGACAATATCAACTGTTTTCGATTAGTCAACGAGAAGAAGGTCGATAGCGTGACTGTTGACTATGGCCTCTGCCCAGTTTTCGCGATCAACAAGTAAATACATCAGACACAAAAATCCCTTACGGAAACCGTTCTGTACATCACTGTTAAGGTTAAACTTATTCAGGTGATTCTCCACCGAATCCCTGACCAGTTTTTTCAAACAATTTAACTATTACACTTGTCAATCTGACAGGCCGATAGTTCGCGGGCGGAACACCGTCACCGCCCTTAAAAATCGGACAGTTGATTTCCTTCTTCCATTCCGAAGGCACAACTATCGAGCGTTCTTGTAAACACGCAGGCGAGAGGCCATTTAGCTAAGCGGCGAATTCATGCATCAGCTTCGGATGCATTGAATCAGGACCAGAACTCAGGATGGATTTATTCTTTCCAGTAGCCCGAAGACTTGCGGTTCCGTTATGCTAAGTTCAGTTAGGTAAAAATCCTCCTGGAAACTTGTGACCAGCTCAACCTGAGGTAGAGGGGTCACACGAGAAAAAGACACCAGTATACTGTTCGCTAAGTATACAAACTTTATCATAGTCGGTATTCACACGTGTCCTGTCCGCTCGTAGTAACACTGGTATAGACTAGTTTGTACCGTTGCACCCCCTTCCATAAGCAAAGAACTTCTTTGGATTTGTTGCGGCTGCGTCAGCTAAATCCTTCTCGTACTGAAGACGAGCAGTCCTAAGTTATTGCTCACATTTATTTTTAAACGCTGGATGAATTTCGTAGGTGCTGGTTAATGAAGCCGCTTGGTAAGTTCACCGACACTTAGAGCGCTTCCTGAGCAAATATTTGCCTGTATGATTTATCCAAGAATGCTGCGCCCGTGTCTCCTATTTTCTAATGTGTAGGATGTGGGGAGCAGCAATCTCGGTGAACTATGCCTCAAATTTCTCCCAGGTTGTCTCACCAATATCAGCAACGGTGATCTCACAACGCAGAACTGAAGCTTATTCTCGCTTTGTCTCAAAGTCTGCCCACAAGATATTTGGACAAGCCTCAACGGTGGCCTGATGACACTTAGTGAGAGCACATTGAAAGGATATGCAGACACGGTCGCCGGCTTCTAGAGGAGAGCCGTAGGTAATGTGACGTACGAAATCGTGTGACTTCGCAAAAATAAGCTCCAAGCTAGACGGAAGCTGATTGCTCATGTATCTAGTCGGGAGTTCCAGGAACTGATGCGAAGGCAGTTGCAACCTTAACTTGAGAAGATAAGAACCGAAGGTGTCCACCACCGAACTGGAAGATAGATCATCCCAACAGACCTCAGGGAGATTGAACTCCCCCAGTAGTAGACACCTATTCTCAGCCTGAGCAGGAATAAACACAATAACCGCTTTGAAAATAACTCCGTGAATTCGATATACCACAACAGCTGTAAGCTGGGTGGACGAAAAACACACAACAGTCGACAGAGCTTCAACAGTTTGATCTGGCGACTGGAAAACACAGATAATCAACACATCCAGTTTACAGCTCATATAATGAGCAACACCCTCCCCCACCTTAAGGGCCAACATAGCGATCACATCTAAGCCGTGTGTATCCGGGCAAACCTACTCCACGATTTCTCCTGAGGCGATGAATTCTCGATTGGATCCGACAATGTTTCAAGAAGTAGAATGCATCACTACTTAGTTGAGGACACTGACACTGAAATTTTAGTAACCGCATTGGGAAATATTGCACACATTTCAAATTATGGATCTGTTACTCACCGGGACGCCGATTAATCAGTGACGCTGCACAGTCAAATACTCTGTAGCAGATGTCCAGAATGTCAAGCACTTCTTGTCGACGATGCGTTCGATGCTGTGAAGAAAGAGGAAGAATGATGAGCGTCGTCTCCATGTGCCCTACTCAGGAGGCAAAATTGGCCACATTGCGAATTCACATGTATAAATAAGCAAAACTCACGTCAATTCCAGCCATCTCTACTGCCAGTTGATGTAATTGAGCTATTCTGTTTGCAATGGTCGATCGCCTTTGGCGTTCCAAGTTCCTCTTTCTCAGCTGAAATGTTGCAGTTTATAAGTGAGAGTGACTCGCCATAAACAGTAGTATATTTTGTAAGCCAGAAGATAAACACATGAAGCATGTGAAATTTCTAATCAAGCTCACTATGCATAGAAGATGCGCTTCAAAGCAGGGTCAGTTGACAACAATTAACACCCTTGTTAGTAGTGCTCATTTCAATGGACAACAAATAATAATTAAACATGAGTGGGAAATTGTCGGTTTCATAAGTACCGAAAACTATAGAGGATGGCATCATCAATATGAGTGTTGAAAATTTAGATGTGTACTGATGAAAGTTAAAGCTATGCTAACAATATGGAAGGTGGGGTAGCGTATTGTATACTGAGGACTGATAAGGGGTTAAATTTAGGTAAACCGTGTCGAATACCTGGCGAGATGAACTTGATGAATTGCATTGGCAACATCCTCATTTAAATGAGGCATCCTTCCTAGCGACATCCATATATAGCGAGCTTGTAGTCGTAGACAGCGCCCACTGAAATATTCGTTTCCTTAACCACTGCTGGTAAATGAAGTTGTGCAGACCTTCAACGATGTGGTTTCTAGGACAGCGCGGTCGCGATTTTATGGACGTTGGAAATGGTGGATAGTACAATCGGCGAGAAAGCACTTAAACATTTTACATCATGGAAAATATTGATGGGCAAGATCTCAAGTGCACACCACAACAGACCGACGTGTTGCCTGCTCGATTCCAAAGCTTCCCCAGTTGACGTCCTACGGTACCAATGAAACGGAGTCAAGACACTGTGAACTGGTGGTCTGTAGGTGGTATACCTCAATCCTATCAAACGCGTATATGGAAGGCGTATCTATGCAAGCCAAGCTTATGCAGGTCTAATGGCTGAGGACATCGAACGTACCAATTCGAAGTGACGTCAAGAGCGGGCTGAAGTCCTTCGCGGCTGCCGTGTTACTGAAGTGTCC